>JAHPZR010001214.1:27500-47500 GCA_019787425.1 Platygyra sinensis | reverse complement strand
GCAGATTACACATTGTAATTCTGGATTATGATTTGCAGAAAGATAATGAGAAATTTTGTAAGCGAATGATCTAATGTAAGGCAATGACAAAAATTTTGTACAGAAATTCTGAAAAAAGTTCTCTCGAATGCAAAAAAAATGGCTTCAAGAAACATCTTCCAGCACTTTTTCCGTGCGAATGTTTTCTTGTTTGTATTATCAATAAGTAATCATACGCTTTTTTTCTTGTTCAATTTGAAATTAATTTGCACTTTTGAGTTTTTCAAAACATTGAAATTGCACTCACCGAAGCGGCTAGTGCAATTTCAACTTTTTGAAAAACTCACTGTGCAAATTAATTCCAAATTGAACTTGAAACCGTTTGATTACCTATGCTAATAATATTAATATTAATAATAATAACAACAATAACAATAATGATAATAATAATAATAATCGTATCTATAACAAAATTCTCGATCGTGATTGGTTCTCTGCGCACCTATTTGTCACATAATCGGCGCCCGATCACGTGGGTGTCCAATTACAGCTGTCTGATTTGAACTTTTCGTAATCGGACACCTGCAATTGGATACCCACGTGATTTTCACACCAATTACGCATGCTTCAATGGCTTCCTTAGCAATGTTTCCTACAGTTTTCAAAACTTAGAAAAAGCGCTACAGATGTTTTCGCTCAAAAGTTCTCAGAAGACATTTTTTTCCCCGAAATTTGTTATAGATACGATTAATTAGTAATTGGACCTCGTGTCGTACAATTCAGGGACTAATCGTGCTCGTAATTTCAAATCGGCCTCACGCTTTGCGCTCGTCCGATTTTGAAATTACTCGCTCAATTACTCCCTGAATTGTACTCTACTCGGTCCAATTACTATTACTAACGACAAGCAATAATAATAATGACAGTGAATAGTGCGGATGCAATCCAGCAAGCTCGCCAGAATTGCCATTCATGAAGAAAGCTGACCAAGATTGAAGCATTGTAAAACATATTATTATTCATTCAAAATATTTCCCCATTTCTGATTGGTTAAAACCGCACGCATAATTCCCCATAACCAGCTGCTGTTTACCAGATTTGGAAAGAATCTTCGTCATATTGAATCAATGACGTCAAAAGTGCAGCCTGCTGCAGATTATTGAACCCTTGACCGAGAAAACCTGGGGACGAGATTGAATTTTTTTTGGTGAGCAGAAAAACAAAGAGCGAAATGGCGAAAGTCCTTCAAGAACGGGGAAATATTTTGAATGAATAATAAAGCAATTATTGAATTTGGCTTTCGTAGGATATGAAGAATTCTGCAGATCTCGGAGGGTGTTATCCACCTCGTCCGTCGGCCTCTGTGAATAACACCCTCCTTGATCTGCAGAATTCTTCATATCCTACTCAGCCTCATTCAATAATTGCTAATTATCAAGCACTTTTAGTGTTTTCCTAGTTGTCTACAGATAAGCAAGGCAAAAAGGTGTCCACAATCACAGGATTTAAACCGCTCTAGGATTTGGCTATTTTAAACATCTCTCTTTCGACTCTGTGTTGCTGGGATCAGTATGGGAAGACAAGAAAAAACAAGGATTAAATGGATGGAATAAATGAAGAATGCTTTATTGCAGTGTAAAAAAAGTGATCTCAAAACCATTAATATGGTGATTAACAGTCTGTTGATGCAGAACAAAGTGGTCCCAGTGGAGACCCCATTCACATCTTTGTAACAAGCCAACTGTGTCTTACTAATCAGTAGCGGCGAAATTTCTGGTGTTAAAAGGCTGGAAAAATAGATCCAAAGGATAAAATAACAAAGCAAGCTCAGGAGAATGATAGGTGAAGGAACAACTATCTTGAGAGTGTTGGAGAGGTCAGAAAAAAGATATCCATTGCAACAGCTGAGTTGAGCAGAATAAAGCAGAACTGAAGTTGACAAAAATAGGAAAGAAAAACATTCACCAAACGAGCCGGCTTGTTTGGCTTGGCAGTGGAAAAAGTTGTATGATGTTAAGTGTTGAGTTCATTGATTTAGCAGCTAGTTTGGCTCAGCAGTGGATGAAAGAACCAGGAATAATTGTATGTGCATTAAGTGTTGGGTTCATATATTAAGCGACTCTTTCTTAGAAGTATTGTAACTGCAAGCAAGCCCAGTAAAAGGTCAATCCCTGCAGCGAAAAGAAAAGAAATGGAGAAAAAGGAAAGGGAAAAAAAACATCAAAAATCGAAAAGCCTTAAGACGTAGGCCACCTTCTCGTCCAAAAACTATCTCAAAATTTTGATTTCTGCCCATGCACAGGCCCAAAGTTTGTAAAACACGATTTTAGTGGCAAGAAGGGCTAGCTGTCGTGCTACAAATGCATTTTGGACCAGATTAAAGCTAATTTGGTCGAGATCCAGCCTCAAAACCACCAAAATGTCCAAAAATGCATTTTTGGCAAAAAGTTTCAGGAGTCAATGGGTTAAGAAACTTCCCAAGACCTCTGTGTAATGGTAGCCATATACGTCGGAAGGTCAACGATTTGTTTGTGCGTCAGTATGGGTGAGAATCAACGTCTTCGGCTGTATTTTGTTTACATTTTAATGGATATAAGTAATTTGTAGAACATGTAAACAGCAGCTCACGCCGATCAAAGAATTCGAAGTAAAGTTTCATCACATCTGTTCATTACTTTTGGCTGTTCGAGCGGCTACCATCATCTGATCGAAAGGTGGTTCGCCCTTCTGAATTTACAGAGTACGTTTCACAATTTGGATCGGTCCAACTTTATAGTAAGTTCAGCTCATGAAAAGTTCGATGTACAAATTGAGCTTTAGAGTTTAGACTGTCAAGAGTTACGAATTTGTCGCTTTAATCATAGTTATTATGGCTTTAATGCTTCTTACGGTAAGTGCAGGCGTTGGAGAAATTCAACCGTTCCTGACACCTTTGCGTCACGTTTTGATACAATTCTTCGCATGCTAAGATGTCAGTGCAAAGAAGTTCTTTCAGTTTTAACTTCTAACCGCAAGAGGTTTTATCCTTTTTAACTACCTACTCAGAGATCTCCGTAAGCCTCGGCGACCGGCGAAAATCGCCGGCTAGTCAGATCCAAATCAAAAAGTAAATAAGTACTTTGTTTTGCATCCAACAGCAACTTTTCCATTTGCGATGCCTGCTTTCCCTTGGGTAAATACATTCGGAAATAAATAAAGTTTTCCTTAAAGAGCCAAGCGTCCAAAAAATGTTTTTGACTGAATAAACTTGAAAGTTTTGTCGAGAATTTCGCCACGCTTGAATCTGCTTGCAGACATCAATCGAACGTTCAGCAAACGAAACAGGCTCAGATTGAGAGGCAGCGGTTATGGACGAAAAGCACTCCATATAAGACAACATACTTCCAACACGTGCAAAATGGCGGAAATTCCTCTGCCGGCTACTCCATTTTATTCTCCTTCTACTCAAAAATTTAGGGAGAACCCTGCCTACTGCAAAGAAGTTCTTGTGCCTTTGTAGGATCCAAGAGCAAGCGACCGCAAAAAGCCGCAAGAAGTTGGTGGCTTGCAGATGAAAAAAGAAGTTCTTTTTACACACATGGTACACACGCATCGCTGATGAGAATGAAAATCGTGCTTACCGCACAAATCGGTACGATAATACACAAAACAGGTTTGAATATCGAAGAAAGCAAAGTATTGGTACTTCCAGTGCACTCGCGAGAAACGAGACTCGATAGAAACGAGACGCGTCTTGGGAGACGGTGGTAACTTACCTTTGAGCGGTACTGTATCACGAAACAGAAATGATATATCGCAAAGCGGAAACAAACGATTTATCGCTGACAGGAAATAATATCTCACCGAGAAATAAAACAATAGCTCTAGCGATATATCATTTGATATATGTGACCCTATTTGCGAAAACCCGGCATAAGAAAAGTCAACGCAGAAGCGTTGTGCCTTGAAAACACGTTGCAACTCGTTGTCAATGCATTGTAAATGCGCTGTATTTCGTTGTCAATGCATTGTGTCACAATTTCAACCCGTTGTGCCTTGTTGTCAACGTGTTGTGTTTCGTTGTCAACCTGTTGTGGATCGCTCTCAACGCATTGTGTTGCGTTGTCAAATTGTTGTGGATGCTTTTGATTTCATTATGAAAGTCGCTAAAACCTCCCCGACTATTTACATCACGCAATTAACTTCGAGCTCCCGATGGTAAAAAATGTAATAACTAGTAGTTTCCATTGGAAAATGAAGTGCTGCGAGTGGAGTTTACGTGGAAGATGTTTTTATGTCATTTAGGAATTATCGTGGAGGGATAGTCAGCACGAGCTACTAGATTAGAGTATTTTGCCAAAGGCTAATGGGCTTAAAAACTTTTCTGTTTTGAAACATGTATTGAGGTCGACACAATGAGCGGTTCACTCATGCGAAAACCTTTCATCGAGTATTCACGGCCATTGATTGCGACCGCATCACGTCACGATTAATTTATTACAACAAGATATTTTGTACCATGCTGTTTTCAATGGATGTTCACTGAACTTCCTCCGTTAAACTGACGAAAGTGCTTGTTAGATGTTTAAATGCTAGCTCCTTGAAAAGTGTTTTATGTTGTGTTCGAACGACTTGCGTCAATACTGTTTGTGACATTCTGAAAGCTCATCCGCAGTCACGCTGTTACTTCACGCTGATTGGATGATTGTAAAGAATTTATCCAATCAGGGTGGAGCAAACAGCGTGACTGCTGCTCCTTGGCAGACCAGCTGAGGATGCTGGTCGCTTCAAAAGCTGCATTTCTCAAAAATTATTTGGTGGTTAGCACTTGAATTTTTAATGGATCTTCGATTGAATGCCACAAGAAGAAGCATCAACCTTTCTGTTTACTTGGTGTTCGATTTGGAAGCCGGGCGATTCAAATTTCTGGGTGTAAATCTGTTTGGCACTGGTCGAGCGTACTAACAGTCAACGCAAAACCCACCAGTTCACTCAAATTCTCCATTTTAGGCCGCAAAAGTTTGTAATGAGTAAACAGTTTAAGTGGAAAGCATAAATTCAAATTGGGTTATTCCAGAAAAAATCCGCACCCCCCCGACGGATGGGGTCGCTTTTTAACCCCCCCTCTCACCTGGATTTCCTGAAGCACAAGACCCCCCCTCCTGTCTGGATTTCCAAGACAAAACACCCCCCTCCCGCCTGGATTTCCGGGAAAAAATAAGAGACAAATTTAATTTACTTTTAATAGAAAATACGTACAATCATGTCTAGAAAATGTTCTTTTTTAATTTCTAAAGCTTCGGCTAAATTATATCAAAAATTCTATCGTGTGGAACTAAGAAAAGAAAGGAGCAAAAAATGCGAAAAAGCGAACGAGTGTTTACTTTCTTAGCTCCTAAAAATCAATTGCCCTTTTTCTTTCTTTGCCCTAAATATGGTCCTAAAGTAAATACAATTAGTGTAGAATATGATAAAAAAGTTCAACAGTCGTTCCGATCCTTTTCGAGACATAAGGTCAGTCTCTTCCTAAAGATCGAGAACTTCTAAATGAAAACATTTCGAAGAACGAAAGTTTATACACGTTTAAATTCTTTTACAACTTAAAGACTGGACAACTCGATTCACATATCCTACCTTCAAGAGCAGACTCCAGGGAGCGATAGTCATCAGCGTAACTTCCTGTGAAGTTTTCTTCAACCCCCCAGTTCTGTACAAGATAACCATATATGCCATTCTTAACAGCACTGTAATGAAGATCACAAGATTCCTTGCGATCTTTGCACAGGGAAGAGAAGTACTTGAGCCCCTCGTCATCGTCAAAAACAAGACGATCTCCAACACCACGGAAGCAGTGAATTGGTTCTTTGTTAAACATGGTGCCATCTATTGCCGCTCTCACATCAGTCGCCATTTTCTCCATGTTCTCTTTGTGGGCTTCGGTTCCAGGAACTGCAGATGGGTTAATTTGCTTGGAGCTAAAAGGTTCATGTCTTTCAAGGGCTTTATTTTCTGCGGCATGGCAACGCTCTACAAAGTTCCATTTGCTCAAATATTCAGCAAACGATCGCTGAACAGCTTTGTCCAGATTTAAAGATTTAGTCTAGCAAGTAACATCTGAACAATGTCACTTGCGGGTGCCTCTGAAGGACCGTTATCAACAACGAAAATGAAAACTTCTTTAACTTGCAGTGTTTCTGGGTTACGAAAAAATGCATCCAGTTCTGGTATGGACATGAGATAGAATATTTCGTTAAACACTCTCAGCACAGTTTCTGGCTCATAAAGCGACAAGTTTATCAATGTCACAGCTTCTCCTGTTCGCGTAACTTTAACCTCTGTTTGAGTTCCTGGGACATTTAGATTGGCAGAATTGAGAGCAGGCGTGTTAAAAGGTAAAACGTTTGACTGTAAAAATAAGTGAGTTATTGGCGTCACAGCATTGTTCCTCGATTGGTCAAAGGTATGATCTGGATACTCTATACTTTTCCAAGTCTTTCCAGGTTTGAGAACAGGAGGTAACTCACCATTGATGATGCACTTGGCATCCTTGGAGTCTATCATGCAAGAACTTTTGTACTGATTTGCTTCATCACAAATGAAATTGACATGTGAAGTGGACCAGTGTGCGTTGACTGGATGCTTAAAGTCTCCTGTGCTGGGTGCCTTATGAAGCGATATGTTTGCATTCACATTTCTTCCAATATGATGCCTCTTTGCCTGATTTGTGCCTTTTTTATAATTCATGGTGTACGTGTAAAGACAGGAAAGACTGACGTCAAAGTTTTCATCCGCCAAAGCGAGAATAACATCACGAGCCTCACGCATTATTGTTTTGTTATCCATTGCTTTATAAAGCGTATTCTCGTACAACTTTGAGTGCGCCTGTAGTCCACCGCCACCCCTTTCAAGAACATCTTGTTGTCCAAAGGCATATTCGAGCAGGAAGGGGAGTTCCGGAAATTCTTCGCATTTGAGCCTCCGACCACGACCATCACATATGGATTTGAAATATTTTGCAGATAGCTTTTTCAATTTCTTTCTTTCAAACTCCTGCTGCTGTTTATTAGTCATATCACTGCGAACAGAGAGGACTGATGTCATAGTTTCATAGTTTCTGAAAAGAGAATCAGTTCTTACTGCTTGACGCACTATTGCTCCCCTGTTTTGAAGATTCTGTAGTCGCATTACAGTATTGGCACTTGTCAGATGAGCAAAAATTCCCATAAAAATGTCTCTGTCTTTTTTTGTGTCAAGACAACTTAAGGCCGATTGAAAGGAATTGCTAAGTCGCTTGCCAACCTCGGAAGAAAACGCATTCCCCAAATGTTCCTTTGTCATCAAGGTTAATGTCTCCTGAAGTTTAGTGATGTCAGTATTATACGCCTCACATAAATACCCTTTCCCGGAAGCAATAACTTGAGCAATATTTAGGTGCTGAGATAAGGTCGCAAAAGTGTCACTTGCCCTATAAAATCCTTTATGCTCAGTTCCGAGATGAGAATTTTTGTGCTTCCAGTAAAGGTCAAAAGCTCCACGGGTAGGGAGCACACGGCATGAAATTATTTCCTTGGCCACTTCTACAATGCTTTTTAGTTCAGCGACTCTTTTAGCTCTTTTCTCGATCCCTATGGCAATTTCCAGTTCTGCAATGTCCTCTTCTAGAGTTCCATTATTTCTTTCTTTGCACTTGCCTATGGTTTCGCGGTTTTTCTTGATACAAATTGTTTCCGTTCGCTTTAAATTGCGCGAATTATTTTTAGCCCAATTTTCTCCTTGCTGCTTGTAAAAGCTTTTAGAAACGCCGGGAAATGGAAGTAGCTTATCGCCAGATAAAGAGACGGAGGGACTTTCTGTACATTTTGCTGTGCTAGTGCCTGATGGACTTGCTGTGTTAGCGCTTGACGGACTTGCTTTGCTAGTTGCTGGTGTTCTTGCTGTGCAAGTTCCTGGCGGACTCACTGAGCTAGTGCCTGATGGACTTGCTTGACTAGCAGTTGACGGACTTGCCTTACTAGTGGGTGACGGACTCGCTTTGCCAGTGTTTAATGGAGTTGCTTTGCTAGCAGCTGACAGACTTGCTTTGCTTGTGGCTGACGGACTTGCGTTACTAGCAGCTGACGGACTTGCTTTACTAGCAGCTGACGGACTTGCTTTACTAGCGGGTAACGGACTTGCTTCACTAGCGGGTGACGGCCTTGCTTTACTAGTAGCTGCTTTACTGCCAGGACTTGCCTTGCTTGTGGCTGACGGACTTGCTTTACTAGCGGGTAACGGACTTTCTTTACTAGTGACTGACGGACTTGCCTTGCTAGTGCTTGACGGACATGCTTTACTGGCAGTTGATGGAGTTAGTTTGCTAGTGCCTGACGGACTTGCTTTGCTAGCAGCTGACAGACTTGCTTTGCTAGTAGCTGACGGACTTGCTTTGCTAGTGGCTGACGGACTTGCTTTGCTAGTGACTGATGGACTTGCTTTATTGGCAGCTGACAGACTTGCTTTGCTAGTGCCTGACGGACTTGGTTTGCTAGTGACTGATGGACTTGCTTTACTGGCAGCTGACGGACTTGCTTTGCTGGCAGCTGATGGACTTGCTTTACTGGCAGCTGATGGACTTCCCTTGCTAGTGGCTGATGGACTTGCTTTGCTAGCAGCTGATGGACTTGCTTTGCTAGTGGCTGATGGACTTGCTTCACTGGCAGCTGATGGACTCGCCTTGCTAGTGCCTGATGGACTTGCTTTGCTAGTGGCTGATGGACTTGCTTCACTGGCAGCTGATGGACTCGCCTTGTTAGTGCCTGATGGACTTGCTTTGCTAGTGGCTGATGGACTTGCTTCACTGGCAGCTGATGGACTCGCCTTGTTAGTGCCTGACGGACTTGCTTTGCTAGTGACTGATGGACTTGCTTTACTGGCAGCCGACGGACTTGCTTTGCTAGCAGCTGATGGACTTGCTTTGCTAGTGCCTGACGGACTTGCTTTACTAGCAGCTGACGGACTTGCTTTGCTTGTGGCTGACGGACTTGCTTTACTTGCAGCTGACGGAATTGTTTCACTATTGCCTGATGGACTTATTTTCCTAGTGGCTGAAAGACTCGCTGTGTAAGTAGCTGACGGACTTGTTTTGCTAGCACCTGACGGGCTCGCTGTTACTATCCGCTGCGGTGTTACAGATAGAAAAGGAAGGGATGATATCTGCATCAAGCGTAACTTCAGAGCGAACAAACCAACCCATAATAGCTGCTCTCAGTAAAGGTGAATTTCTTGTAACTTCTGTAATTTTTCTCACATCTATCAATACGTTTTGATTAGGATTTCTTTCTCTAATCATGTGCTTCCACAGTTCTTCTCTGCTTCCAGCTATTGCCGCCATGAAAACAGGTGTCAAACCACATGCGAAACCACATGTCTGAAGTGGAAAAGCTTTGAAGCAAGAACTACCACATTCGTGCTGCTCAACGTGTGCTACCCCTGGTTGATGCATAAGGACGGGATAAGGAGGTTTGGTGTAGGATTTTCCACTGAACGTGTTAAGTGCTTCAAACACTGGTTTCATAACTGTAAGAAGATTTGAAGGTAACTTCCAACCAAGACTATCACCATAATAGAGTTCATCGAGTGAAGTACTAAAAACGAAGTAGGTCCAATGATATCCATTTCCCACCAAAACCTTTCCATAATTCATTCGTTTTACATTTAGGGCAAAATGAATGTATTTCAACTGCGGTAGTTTGTTAGTAATAGTACTACACAGTCGCTCTTTAGCTCGCTCTGAGTGGATGAATGCTTCAGTGCAAACTGCAAAGTATTGAGTGTCATTTCTTTGGTTAATCATTGCAAAGATACCATCGATTATGTCACACGATAGCCATCAATCACAACACAATTTACTTAGCTGTTCTGCTGTAATTCCGCTGGATAACACAGTAGAATCTGGCGAAGACATCCAAATGTGTTCCATAAAACTTCTCACATTAGATACGAATGATCTGCTTGCTTTTGAAGAGTACAGGGTTAATAGTTGATCAAACCACGCTTCTTCATCTTGCACATCCTTTTTTGTGGCCTTAAGTTGGTACTGCTGTATGAAATAAGCAATGTCATCCCTGGAAAACGTGCCAAAGTTCTGCCATCTCACAACTGGCTTGCACTGTTGTTGAACTTCATCCGATGCACTCTCTTGCATTTTATATAACTCTGAGCGAACTCTTTGGCACGTGTTCAATGGAGGCATTTTTCTCATCAAAGATGGATCTGTTGTGCGGTCTGCTTTTCGTAGAAACATCAGTTGTGGTGTACCCAAAGTGCTTATGACTGGCGGTACAACAGTCGTTTTCGAAGCAACTCGCGAAGACATGTCGCAAATAGATGGCTATAATACTGACTACTCAAAATTCGTTGCGATACGATTATAGACCTACTGTAGCTTGACTAAGCGAATCAAGAGGGATAGCCCTTTTCAATTCAGAACACACAACCACGTAGTGTGCACGTGAACTTTAATTTAAATTTCACAATTTTTTTGTCACCTTGAGTCGCGTGTTTACACTAAAATGGCTATAGACGACCGGGAAAAGCACATGCACCCCATTGTTTATAAAAAATCCATTTGTCTTACTTGAATTACCTTGCGAGGTCATCTCTTCAGTTTTCGAGTACAATATTCATCGCTTGGAGTGGCAAATTAGTTTTTGGTAACTGAAAGCTTTACAAAAATTATACATATCTCAAATTCTTTCACTAAACTGTTTATTAAATAATAGCGCGGTGGTGCATAATTTCATAAGACATTCGTGTGCAACTTTTTGAAAACAAAACAAATAAAACCACTAAAAATCTGGGATTATTTAATCATATGTAAACTCTAAACAGACATCCTAGCAAGATTTGTAGCCATGGTCATAGCCGCTTTGTAAAAGTGACAGATTTCTACCATAACTTCTCACTTTTTAATTGGTCAATTAAAGTTGTGAAAGGCTGGTCAAGTCAGAAGACTTGACAACACACAGCACTATCACCCTCGAATTACTTGTGTTCACTTCCGGACCTTTGCGTTATAGAAAAGATCATGGCAAAAGCTCATATCGAAGTGAATGTGTTTGTCGGGGAAGAGCTGAAATGTCAAGTTTTTATTGGTGAGGAGCAAAAGGAAATCGATCTTGCTACAACAAGAAACAATGTCCTGCAAGTTGTGAAAGATTTTCTTCCCCTTAACTACATATTTACAAAGCCTGTTGGAAAACAAGAGCACGCACATATTCCTGTAGCCTCTGGACAAGAAACTTTTGTCAAACTGGGAAAATGTCTCGTTCATGATGACGAAGATTCAGTTAACCTGTACCTCCAGGAAACAGATTCGGTGGCGAAAAGAACTTCGAGCGCGCCAAGTCCCCCGAAACCAAAGCGTCTGCGTCAACAGCCCGTCTTTAAGTACTTTCAGACTTCTGAAACGGCGACGACTTCAGCTGCAGACTACAGCGCAGCACGTGGGCGAGTGTATTTGTACTCAGAATCGACCATAGAAAAAGCCACAGACCGAAGACAAGATTATTATAGATTCTGGAACGAGAAAGCAGAAGAGTTGTGCTCATCACCTAGCTTTTCAAAATATTCTAAGCAAGAACTGCATGGGATCATTGACACCCACTGGCGAATGCATGCCACCGAACTGTGCATCCGAGATGCCAAGCGAGAAGAAGAGTTGGCTAAATCTCTGTCCCAGGAAATTCCGGGGCACAAATTGGCCTTATTGGCAAAAACTGTCAACAAGAACTTAAATTTATTACGAGAACAAGACCAGCAAATAAGGTCTATAAACAAGGAGATTACTGCACTGCGCGCTTGAGGACTCTCGCCTCAAGTTAAGACAACTATCAAGCAGAAAGAAGAAGAACTGAAGAATTCCTTAACAGAGCTGAAATTGGCACAGGATCGTTTGCGAAAATCAGTTGCTGGTCTGACCACTTCACGAAACCAGGCGCTTGCTTCGGTAAAAAGGAAGACCCAAAAAAGAAATTCTCAAGCAAGCAGTGAAATTGAAACGGAGCACGGAGACTCCTCTGAGGAAGCGGCAACAATTAGTGCCAGCGAAGAAGCTGACATTGCCAGACAGGTGACTGAAGACTGGTAGTTTAAGACAATTTAATCACAGTTCATGTTTGTTTAAGATCGGTATCTTTCTAAGTTTTCGTCAGATATAATTTTACACAACAATTTGTTAAGCCAGCGTGACTACAGCCAGAAAGTGTATGTTGGCTACAGTTATTTGCTAGTAAATGCTATGTTTTTGTTCAGGGGTTATGAACTTGATGCAAAGATGTCCAGATCGATACCTTTCTAAGTTTGCATCAAAAATAATTTTACACAATTTTGTAAGCCAGCGCGAGCACAGCAAGAAAGAGTATCTTGGCTGCAGTATTCTTTAGTGAAAGTATTGTTTTTGTTTAAGGGTTATGATTCAAAGTTGTTTCCGTAAAAAATTGAACAAATTTCCAAGGTTATTTCGTACCCTCAAAGATATATTTGGGAACATAGCGGTAAAAACTAAGGGACTGTTTCTTTTGTTGTTACACATGATTGTTGCACCATATATTTGCAAATAAACTCATCTTTGGCGTTAAATGTTCACTTTTTTCTGGTAAAAGTAAAAACTTAAATAAACGGTGACCGTAAGTATTATAAGCAACTGTTAAAGCAGAAGCCACTTGGCTGCAGAGGTGAAGGGGACGAAGCAAACTTGAGAGTATTTATTTAGGGCAAAAACGAAATAATTCTGTTTACGTTTCTCAAACCTTGTTACAAAGACGCTAGAATATGACGTTCCTCCTTTTACGACTAAGAGGGGAACCTGGCTGAAGTTTGAAAAAGCTAAGAATTAGGCAGACTGGGCTGATAATTGCAGACCCGAATGAAAACAAAAAACCTTAAAAATACAGAGTGCGAAGGTGTGAAAGGAAATCAGTTGTTTTTTTCTTTTCTTTATTATATTTATCATAATTTACACAAAACAAACAAGATTTCAACGGGGCTATGAACGTGAAATTACACAACAGTGGCGCGCCGGGTCTGGGTACGAGTGGAAATGTGTCAGGTGTTTCAAACTCTTCGTTGCAACATAACAACGTTGCTCGTTCTTTAGTATCTTGATGTTCGTGTTTTCTGCTATAAAAGGACCTGCGAAGGAACTTAGATTATCATTTTTGTCAGGTGAGAAATATCTGAACAAAATATTTGTACTATTTTCAGGGTCTGAGAGCGATGAACCGTCACTGAACTAAACGTTCGAATCGCGTGAATTATCGGTCAAAATGACCCCTGCAGAAGACTTTTTCAAGTTCAACCCCCCCTCCCGCCTGGATTTCCAGAGTATTTGACCCCCCCTCCCGCGAGAATTTCCAGAATCCCATCCGTCAAGGGGGGGGGGGGGGGGGTGCAGATTTTTTCTGGAATAACCCATTATGCGGAAAGCTTGAGAATTAGTTTAGACAAAATATACATTGAATGATGCAGCATACAATTCATGTTTACATTCGCAAATGTCCGAAATTTTCGCCATAAAACTTAGGAGAAGTTTCACATGCGTTCACTTTTGATCTTTCCACGATGCAAAAGTAAATCGCTACCGAATCATGCGGCAAAATAACCTTAGTTTTATACCTCATACAGTTTCTTTCAAAAAGATACTTGCTTTGTCATGTAAAAAAAGTCATTCATTCTTTTGTACAGAGGCAGGATCTAGGAAGGCAAAAAGATTTTCACAAGATCTGGAATCGATTGGCAGCAATATTTACAACTGTGATAATTTTATAGATCGTTTTCATGTTTCATGTCTACACTATTTTCCGGCCGTCATATAATTGGTGTACCACGGGATCGGTAAATTTCTGCGAAACATTTTGACGAATATCCGAAGTTTGGGAAGACACACAAGCCTAAAACTTGGAGAAGTGTCTTATTTATCTTCCATAATATCGATGGTCTTCAATTTGCGTGACAGACAAAACAATCTATTGTTAAACGCAACACGTTTATGAAGTTTGCAATGCGTTGTTCAACGAATTGATGAACGTTGCCAACGCATTCGAAAATAATTCCAACGCGTTGGAAAGCGTTTCCAACGGGTTGAAATACGTTGTAATGCGTTGTCAATGCATTTTTCATCGCATTTTCAATGCATTTTCGACTTATCTCTTATGCCGGGTTTTCGCAAATAGGGTCACATATTGTTTTATTCGATATATTTTATCGTGATATTCATCGATTATCGTTTGCATTACTTTTACACAATACTGTATACATTCATACAAACGTTTCCACGTCCCCAAGGGGCTTTACAGTGAAATATGTGACAAACAACAATAAAATACAATAAAATTAATTCTATGCCAATAAAATTTAAAATGCACTAGGAAATTCAAATGCAATAGAAGCAAAAGAATTAGGAGATGTATTAATTTTCGAGAGTAAATGAGTGTATAGCGGGTGAGATGGTTTGTTGCTTATTGTTTTAAAAAATGAATGGTGTATCTACATTCCACCAATACAAGTTTAACTAACATCTTAATGTCCTTTTGAACATGTCAATCAACAAATCCACTGACTCAGAGGAAAGAAGACTAAACTTGTGAGAGCTAAGCAATGCATTTGAGTTCAAGTGTGTCAAACTACCCACCTACTGCTACATTACATGTAGTTTTCTTGATATATGAAAGGGAAAGTTCACTAAGCAATGTCAGGGTTCGTACACTTATGACCTGTCAAAATTCCATGACTTTCCATGACTTTTTCCATGACTTTTTGAAATATTCCATGACCTAAGTTAAGCTATTTCCCCCGGCAGTAGTGTCAAAACAATCATTTATTCAGCTGAAATTACATTTGATATTTGGACTTGCCAGTTAATTTTTCAACTTTGGATCTTAATGCCTTTCATTCATAGAAAACATACTGATTTTCCATGACTTTCCATGACCTACACCTAAAGTTCAGGACTTTCCAGGCCTGGAAAATGAAATTGTAAAATTCCATGACTTTCCAGGTTTTCCATGACCTGTACGAACCCTGAATGTCAATGGAGAAACTTGAGCTACTGTAAAGGTCTTTTTCCCACCTTAAGTATCCTTGCCATGTTTGAAACATCACCGCGTTATTTTCTAGGCTTCTGCATGTAATTCAGTTACATGTGTTTGTCTTTTCACTTATCAACATCTTTCTTGATATTTTAACAAATTGAATGTTTGATCTGACTTGAGAAAAAAATTACCTCCGCCATCTGAGCCAGTTCAGTCCAGTCTTCCTTAGCATAGCCACACATAATGCTAGCGATTATGATCTGGAAGGTAAGAGTGATGCGCACCATTAGTGCTATGCAATGCATTACAGGGTAATTGTAAGCAAAATTTGTGCGCTCTGCAGCTGTATTTGTGTTCAATAATGAATAGCACAGACAACATTTCTACCCAGTAGTACAGTGAGATGCAAATAATGAGAGGCTAGTGTATTCTCAGCCTGGAGTATGTAATCTGAATGCCTTAGAATCAAGGGGTATTCATGGCACATGCAGTAGAATACACTGCTTGTACACCTGGAGCATGCATTTGAATTCAGAAGAACAAGCTGAACAAAAATTTGGCATGGAATCTCCAAACACTTCCAGTGGTGGAACAGGAACACCATTTTCCTGCCATTTCAAGTAGAGAAGACAACCATTGGGAATTGACTTTGCCCCTAGAAATGACTGTTTATGGGGACATGGATCTGCTTCTTCTGAATACCTTACAATTAACAAGTCTTTTCAAGATATGAGGTAACTTTACTTCAATATGTTGCTTGTTGCTTTTTATCCACTGATGAAGAGGCAGCAGCCTTGAAACGTATGGAAGTTAAGAACTTTTTTGCACAATAATGAATATCCACTAAGTTTCCTTACTTCAATAATGGTATCTTAACCCTAAATCAGTTTTTATAAGGTTCTCAACACAGAGGTTTTTTTTCCATTGGATCACTGCGGAAATTACATGTCCAGTAATAAAATAGATTACGCAAGCTACATTCCATTGAAACTATCTTAACAAACAAAATGGATTTTTGCGTCAACCCGATGGGATATATAGCTATTATAGAAGTCTTGCACTGCAACAAAAAGTAAATTAAAAGAATATAAAAGGACAAAAATGGGCATGTTTGATTTGGAGTAAATCGCAAAACTAAAGCATTTCAGATTATACTTTCAGCATAATTTTAGTACGTGTAATTGAATGGACATGTTGAACAGCTGAATTCTCAGCCTTGTGGAAACATTCCCCATTGCCCCCAAACTAGATTGTTTAATCTATCCCCAGGACTGCACAGACCACAACAATTGAAAAACAGAAAATTTGGGAGGGGAGGGTAGAGTATACATTGCATTAGAGACCCAATGCTAGAAGCATTTCAAATGGATTAGGGGGTTATACATTATGTATATCCTAAAGTATCATTATCATCCACACATCTCAGAAGATTTCTTCCTCCCTTTATTCTTCCATTCACTAGTAGATAGTGCCTGTGGATTTCACATACCGAAAAAGGGCTAAGCCCAATAAAATGTCTAGTGTAAGCTGGTGTACTATTATTCGACACTTTCAAAAGCCTTTGCAACCTAGTTCATTGTCATAGCATCGGGCAATATACGAGTTTTTTGCTCATTTGTACTGCATTGTTCTGTAAGAAATACTGTATGCTTTCTATTGTATAGTGTTTTCAGTGGACAGGCTAAAAGCTAAAAGGAATTGAATATGAAACATGAGGATGCTTATTTTTAAAAACAGAGAAAAAATCTCAGTTTCTAAAATATCTACCCTTGTAAAATAATGACCGGGATCTTGGTGGGATCCTGCCGGTGAGATTTGTGCCGGGAAAGTGCCACAAGTCTCGCCAAGATTCTCGCCGGGAAGCAATAATCCCGACGGCCAAAATCTCGCCGGAATCCTACCACGAATCTCACCAAGAAGCAAATCTCGGCATGATCTTGCCGGGAATCTTGCCAAGAATGGCAACGGGAAGCAAAATTCTTGGTGAGATTCACTGCTGGAGTCTTGGCAAAATTTTAGACATGCTGCCATGAATTTCTTTTGGATCGAGCCCAATGTTTCCATGCTTGAGATTAGTTAAAATACAAACACAAGTAAGCTAAACTTAAGCTTAGGGTGCGTTTCTTTAAGAAAATCCAAGATTGGATTCTTAAATCCGAAAGAATCTGAAAACGGATTTTGAGTTTCTTTACTAGACAGATCAATCCACAGGTAGCCCAAGCTCACTATTTGAGCATATATTAATGTATATATAAAGTACTATAAATGTCAAAGAGTTCGGTTTTTAAAAAAAAAAAAAATGTTCGACAACTGATATGATTATGTAAGAGATCGACCATCAGGCCAACTGTAAAGTTAATAGTTTATTATTCTTTGTTATAAGAGTTTGTATGGAGAATATTCCTGTTGCTTATAAATGTATGAAATTCGCAATAAAGTTTTCCTTTTAACTCACCGATGTTGTCTCCTTGCCATTTCTTGTGATTTTGTAGCGTTTTAGGCCTCCTAGATCCTAGATGATGTTCATTCACATGTTTATCCCCAAGAGAAAAACTTACCGTGGCTTTTGTCTGCCGTAGAACTGTCCAAATGGCCGTAATTTATCAGCTGAAGAAAAAATATGATCAGGACAAGTTTGGAGTATTTTTCTTTAGACGCAAAACGCCCGGTAAGCTTTCCACTTGAAGATAAACATGCAGTGAATGAACATCACATAGCACGAAAAAGTCACAATGTCCTCACATGGTGCATTTTAAAGTACCACGTGATTGGTTTGAAACAAACTTGCGGCATCAAAAACGTTACTCTAAAGGCAACAAAAAAATTCGTGGGTGTCGCGGTCTACAATGGAACCTCGATTTAACGACCCTCTATTTAACGAAGTCCTCGATATAACGAACAATACTCTATGTCCCGGCCAAAATTGCAGTAAAATGTATGGAATAGAACCTCGATATAACGAACCCCGATATAATGAATTCCTCGATATCACGAACATAATCCGGAAACCCAAACGTAAAATGTACCTCGATATAATGAATTACAATGTCAAAACGGGACAGAAGATAAACCCTCAACAGATCAACAGTCCGCAAATCCTTTAATCCATATGGTAAAGAGACAGCAACCTTTCAGTCAGCGGCTTATTATACGTCGTAGACATTGGCACTATAGTATTTCCACAGAAGTCACCGGTGTTACAAATCAATCATTAACTATGACCTCGATATAACGAACATTGTGGTCGTTTCCCCTCAAATTCGTTATATCGAGGTTTTCGATATAACGAACCCTCCATTTAACGAACAAATTTGGCCGGTCCCCAGCGAATTCGTTAAATCGAGGTTCCACTGTACTGGGAAGAGTAATAACGCGGAAAGAAATGCGAATGTGAATATTCTTGAACTCAACACTTCTCGATAACTGCATGTAATATAATTTTTAGTTACAGAATCATTACTGGAATAACAACGAAAGAGAAACTAACCTCTTATTCAAGCGAAGAAGATAACACATGATCTACCAAACTTAATCAATTGAAGCCGTGAAGATGTAAATTAGCGTCCGTAGTTTTCATCAATGACATTACACAAGCTTCGTCAAGTCAAAGCTTAGTCCGATATTCATAGCCTACTAAGCGGTAGCAAGAACAACTTCACTCCAGAGTGAATGGCTTTCATTAACAAATTTTAATCTTCATCCGAAGTTCGGATCTTGGAGTCTGCTAAAATTGTTCAGCATAATATGCACACAGTTCCATCGAGGCTAGCTTAAGGTGGCTCCCTATAGTTTTTTGACCGCGCGCGAGCTGATTTAAAAAATCTCGCGATGGCGCGAGCTTTCAAACTCTACGCAAAAGTCGCGCGCGGAATCACGCAGTAAAATGCCGACAAACATGGCGTCCCGCAAATTTTTAAAATTCGTTGACCGAAAATGTTGCGTGGATCGGCTCCGGTTTCAAAAACATTTATCGACTGAATAGAAGACCCTACCTTTCCCGCTTAATTTAAAAGAGAAATGTACGAGGTATGCAGGAGTTCCAACCAGTGAAGCTGATTTGTTCGATCGCCACGATCATCGAGCGAGGCAAAGCAAGGTAGTATATTACCACTCATGTTTGCAGTCCGTGGCGTTCTTTGTGGAGCTAACACAAAAGCCAAGATACGAGTCAGGATGTGACACTCCTACAAGTTTAGTCGTCTGCTGAGGCGCGAAGCACGAACTGACGCTTCGAAAATAGAAAATAACCAAACACAGCAAACAACAATCGAATTTAGCAGTCGTCACTGCTCATTTAAAAGGTTCTACATCCGATCCATAGGGTAACAATTCCTTGTTCTAAACTTTCATCTCCCGAAACGTGTCACGGTATTGACAAAAGTAGCTTTAAGATGGGACATACGAGATTAACACGATACTTCTCCCTCTCATACACGCCAATACCATTCTCGACCCCAGAGCTCTTCTCTTTTGCGCATGACAGACTGCGAGAAGAGCTGGGAACTCCACGCACGCGTAGCCAGAATCTGGCTACAAGGGTCTCATAGCGCATGCTCGTGCTTTCAAAAACCTTCGGTATTTTGTTGAAAAATTAAGCAGACGGCAATAATAAAAGCTTTAGTTTGTGTACACCTCCTCAACAGTTAAAATTGCCGAGATAATCCGCTAGGAAACATTCATTTGATTTAAAGAGTTCACATAATTAATTAAAAGTCATTCAGCCGTTGCGTTCAAACGGCAAACATGTCTCGGTTATATGCAAATTTGGAATTTGTCACGAAATAACATCTGGTTCTTCTCTCGGCGGATTCTCAATTGTTAAACATCTTTATTCATTGAAAATAGCTTTATATTGCTATAAAGAGCTAAGAAGAAATATTCTGGACTTTCGAAGCCGTTTTAAAACTAAAAACCTCCGAAAACTGCACATTTTACGATTGCGTGCACGATCTGTGATTTGCATAAAAAACAGAC
>JAHPZR010001214.1:0-25000 GCA_019787425.1 Platygyra sinensis | reverse complement strand
TAGAAAGTCTTGTTCTCATTTTCATGTAGTGCTTAATAAACTAGTAATAGCTATCACTAAAGCTGCCCCCGCTTTCTTATATTTCTGCTCATTGAAACAATAATATTGAACGTTATTGTTCTAGTCAGATACTAAAAAAAAACAATTGTCTTGATATGAACTCTTTTTTATATAAGAATATATTTTGACGTGACATCTTGGCCTCGCTACGAAAAGTGGTGTCCAGAGCACATACACAATGTGCTGAACGCGATCCAGATCCAGAAACCAAACACTTGTACTTGATAGCCTAATAAATTCTAAATAAAACGAAAATGCCATAAGCTATAATGTAAGAATAATACAAGAATATTTTCAGCCTAAAATCGGCAGAAAAATAAGAATATTCAGTCTGGGCCGGAAAAATAACATCCTTGGAAAAGAAAGAGTGTACGAGCACACGTATCTCGAAATCACAACAGAAGTGGAATGCAAACGTAAGTATCGCGTTACAGTCGCCATATATGCAAATTAGAGTCAAGCTTTTTTGTCCTCAATGAAAACGCCGCAAAACATTTACATTTGGATCCCTGCCGAAGATTACTCTGTGAAAATAAGCCATCCAAATAAACGAGATGCCAAAGGAATATTTCAAACTTTATTCCTCCAGAGCTAACATTTGAGAGAACCCAAAACATATCTTGCAATATCAAGAGAAAAAACTGGCAAAAAAACAGAGGTGTCAAACTCTGCAAATTACAAGCGGATAACAACGGAAGCCACACAGAAATATGACCTCTAACGGCTTTACTCTGACGAAATGTCTCCCTGAAAACACAGGATTAGTGCTAAGCGAAATATTCAAAGATCCTCCGATCGTACCATACAAAAGGGGCAAAACTTCCTAAGCGGCTACTACACGTGAATGGGAGTCGCGCAGGCCTGTCACCTTGTTGTTATCCTTGGGTAATTCTGACGATCGGAAGGTACTATACTGATTTAGCTATTTAGTCGCAAATGAACCACACTGGCCTCGAATTTCGATCTAGTATACTTCAGAACTCTCTGAGCTGTTTTCCCCCAAAATCCATCTTCAGGATCTCTGAAAGCGTTTTCAATTTGTTTTAGATCATAATCTCGGCCATTTCGAAGCGAACTTATTTGATCGCGCTGAAATAGTAATGGAGGCCGGCAAATACAAACGCTTTTCAGGGATGCTTGAACTCGAGATCTAAACCAAGGACAAAGCTCGTGGCAAAGACGCCGATCCCGCAAGTCCTCGCGCCCGTGTCCCTTTGCTGGCCTCCCATGAGCGTTTGCGGGAAAAACGTCGATACCTTGCGGGCGTGCAAGCGATCAAATCGAGATTTTTTGCGGCTATATACCAGAAATACCTACATTCTCTCTTCTTCTCTCTCTATTACGCAGGGAGTTCCTAGGTGCCTCCTCGGGTTTTTGGCCCTCTAGGGCCAAAAACCCTGCGGGGGCAATAATTAAAGGCCCTTGTAAATACCAAATGACCGATTTCTGTACCTTTTTATATACCTAAACTTGTGAAATCCCTACCCTTTCATATACCTGAAGCATGCAAAAGGTACCCCTTTCGGGCGGAGCCTCCCCGTAAAAGCCATTATAGGGAGTAGCCCCCCCGGGGTTTGGGTCGAGTCCGTCGACCCCGTTGCTGATTTGTGTCCGACAAATCATCTTCTGTACCAAACAGTTCAATCTGGTACTGCTGAATAACCTTTGAATTCAAGATATGAAGAAATCACTGTCATGACAGATACCCGCCCTGAAATATATTTTGGCAAATATCTTCCCCTCCTCCTGGTGCAGCAAATAGTATCTTCCTCGATCTCCTCTTCGTGTTCGTGGTTGCAAGGAATTACCCATGTAGCATTGCCTTGCGAGCTGACTGAAAAATTAACCGGGACCACCGTGCGAGACTAGTTTAGTCAAATCGGGATTGATTCGCAAACAACACCAATATTTCACACATTCTTTATACGTATACGCGGGGGAGACTATTATGCCTCCCCGGGTTTTGGCCTCTGGGCCAAAACCCTGCGGGGGCAACTACTTATCTCTAATGTTGAAAAGAAACTTAGCAATGTGAATGTGGGTGTGTGAGGGCAAGTCAAAATGAAAATAGCTCATTTCCGGTTGCCGTCCGTGCCTCAAAAACGGGCGTGCGTAAGCTCCCTATTTGCGTGGCCTGCGGGAGGATCTTCACCATGCAAAGAGATTTGGCGAATGCTGTCACAAAGAAAATTTTGAAGACTTTTCAAAGCCAAGTGAGTGTTGATATTACAGACAATTTTCGGAGTTTGCTATCGGAAGATAATCGCTGAGTGATGGTCACTGGAATCCTCAGAGCAGAGAGGTAATCCTTTTTTTTTAACAACAAAATTAATCCTATCTACGGACTTCTAAGTTTAGAATTAAAATCATGCAGAAATCTCAAAACAAAGCAGCTACATACGAAAGTCAACAAAGATCTTATCTTTTCTCTATAAACTAGCATCTTTCAGAGCATGCGGCTACTTAATGTTTGTCTAGACGCGATCGGCATGCTAGATAAAACACACTTGGAATTTCGTCTTCACGGCTTGTTTTCGACATGCGAGAACCACAGGGAGCCCTCACATCCGTTTAGAATATGAGTGAAAGATCAAATTACCGTTATCACGCGTGTTGTGTGTTTTGTGGCCGCCATACCCGCGCGCGGTAAATTGCGCGGTCTGCTAGTGCGAGGTCTGGAACCGAGATTACGGAAATCGCTCAGAGCCTGCTCGGAGATCTAATAAAGTGACCTGTCACTTTATTATTTTCGGTGAGTGATCGGATCATCCGAGAAATTTGTGAGTCCCAGACTTCCGTTATCTTGGTTCCAGACCTCGCACTAGCAGACCGCACGCATATTAAAAATTCAAAATGGCGGCCACAAAACACAAAATTTGATCTTTTATTGCTGCGGAGCGAGCGGAGCGAGCGTAGCAGCAGTTTATAATCTAAGTATAAAAGAAAGGTAGGAAAATTTGAGATTTCGCTGTGGTTTTTAGCCTCGCTTTCAGCGGACCATAATGCTCTGCGCTGTAGAAGAGCCTCGCTTTCAACGGACCAGAATGCACTGCGAAAAGTTAATGTTTAGCGAAGCAGTGCCCAGGCCTCGCCCTCGCCACATGCCTTGCTGGAGGTCTTGTCGCCTGGTACTCTCGTCTCCACGTTCGTGTTGTACTAGAGATAAGGACAACAACTATAAAGAAGGTCTCCACTGTCATCCTCGTTTTTGAGTTTCGATGCTGGTTCAGGTGAGTGCTAGTGCACGATGACAATTTCATTGCAGTGTTAAAGTAGATATATGTCGTTAATACTCGTTGATATCAAGTTTGCCGTATTTAAGTTACACTGTTGATAATACCAAGTTCGCCGCAGATAAGTTTATACACTGTAAGATTTTTCGATAGTTCTGTCGTCTGCCGTTATTATGAATAACTCTGGCGGCTCGGATCTTTCGGCGGACGGGCGTGAAAGAAAATGCAATAATATTAATTTTTGTACAGGCGGTCACGTACTCTCACAAAAAATTGAACGCAGTTTAAGTGGTTTTTCGCTTTGTCGTTTACTCCTGTAGCTGCCTTGTGCTTCTTGCCGAATTTCGCACCTCGGCTACATTCGATATTTTTTTAAAACTTCTTTCGGTGGTTTTTTGTTCTACACTTGTGCAGAGGTTGCCATGTACTTTTTGTTTGCCAATAAAATTTTTTCAGTCCTTTGTATAATCATACAAAATCAGTTAATTTTGTTAATGAAATCTTTGACCTTATTAACCTTATTGTGTCAATATTTCTTTCAGAAACTGACGTTATAGTGGTTATCTTGCTGTGCTGGATACGTTTCAGTTTTTTTTGAGCTACAACTGTACAGCTTGTTGTCTCCAAAATTTTAGTACACTTGGTTTCAGTTACTATAGAACTTACTGAAATGCAAATTTTCAGCATGTCAACATTCATTAATATAACGGGAAATGTATTCAATAATAAATAATGGGGATCACTGAGCAAGATTTTGATTTATAGCAATTTCAGGGACTTGACCAAAAACAAAAGAAGTGAATGACAACCATTTCTGCACAAGCTCTATACAATCCCTCTGTCTGATAATAGTTAATTTGCTATTTCACGTAACTCGAATTGCTTATGCCATAGTGTGACGCTTATAGGAACAGAGCACGCAAAGCGATAGATCACGTACTGATTTAATTATATTTAGAGTAACAAAGGATAGTTGTAAGCTAATTTTAGGGATATGAAATACAATAGGGTTTAGGGACTCTGAATATAACCGCAGTATTGTTGTAATTAAACTCCATGACACGTATAAGCCACTGATGTAAGACTTTGAATTCAGACCGGAATAGACATTGAGAGTGAAACATTGTATAGAGATTAGAAGGGAAATAAACGCATCAAACGAAAGATACAGTCCTTTGATGGTGAACCAGCGCCCGGAAATATTCCCGAAAACCCTTTTCCATATTTGCAAACTTCATCCAAATTTCCGCAGCACTTTCATAGTTCTGGCTACACTAGTTCATATTCTAAACGGATGTGAGGGCTCCCTGTGCGGAACCGTAAGATTGAGTGGTAATAACTATTAAAACTGCTTCCAGGGTCAAATCTCAAGATCAGGTTTAATGCACCCTCACCGGGATTTGCGTTTCAGCAACAGGAATGTACAACTCCTTGGCGGGAATTTCTATGGAAGAATTTTTACTCGGCGAGAATTAAGTTCTCGCCGCGAATGCTATCAAGGTTTTGCTTTCCGGCAGGATTCTTGCCGGGATACTGGAGAAGAGTTTTTTCTTGGCGGGATCCCGGCGAGTGCAGATTTCTCGGCGGGATTCTTGCCGAGATACGCGGCGGGAATTTTTCCTGGGAAGGATCCCGCCGGGAAAACGGGCCACCTCGGCGGGATCACGACGGGATCCCGGTGAGCGCCGGGAGTCTTGGCGGGATCCCGGCGAGATTCCGGTACCTATTTTACGAGGGTAGATATGCGTGGAAGCTGGGCCAAAAATTGGTAGTTTATTACAGTGTTGACTTTTTTGACCAACTTTTGGAAAAAATATGTGCATAGCTATGGGTGTATCGTTACTTCAAGCCCTGGTACGTGTTATTTTCAGAAGTGATGATATTTATTGTGTATTAGAGTTTATTACTGTTAGTGACACATCAGTAAGTGTCAAGCTTCTTCCTGTCATGAATCTTAGCTATCAGCAAGCTTACAATTGACTGGATGATTAGGTAAATGAATCCTTCATTGTACATGTACAATAGATTAAGACAATATAGCACTTTTGCGTGTTCTGTTGTCAAGCATTATTGTTCTTTGTTTAGCAAATGCTGTGTCGTTAAGTGGAGTGAAAGCCTTCTTTTTCACTGATTGCTAGTCAAAGTTTATGTTCAGTGTATGGCAAGCAAATGCAAGTGATTACTGCAGCATTGGTCAGCAAACCTTTAAAAAGCTTTTGCGACTGTTTCATACATGTACCAAAATAAAAGGTTAATATTCTATATCATATGAATTATATTTAGCCTAGTTCGTTATTTTGGCAGAATTCACGGTGGGAAGGTTATGTGGATGCACATGTACACTGATATAACTGACCATTTACTGTATATTACTAGCTGCAAGATAGTCTCTTGGGTTTTTATTTTAGCTTGTGCTCACAAGTACGCATTAAGGATTTGGGAGTATCAAAATCAGTACCTGGGAGTTGAGTTGCTGTATGCCAGAAGGCAATCACTGGAAATGTAAAGGTGCTACTTTGAAAGTGGAGACATTGTACTCATGGTAGAAAACTTGTGGTCCCTTAGTTACTTCCCACAATTTAAACAAACAAGAGAGATGGGCTTGTGAGGAGAGTCATACTGAAAACCAAGTCGGCTGTCCTGAAAAGTCCCATTGACAAGATTGCTCTTCTAGAGGCTTGCTCCTGGACTCCACAAGACCAGCTAAAAATTGTTGATCTCAGTTACTGTCTTTAACAGACTGTGAACAGTCTCTCTTTTGATTGGAAATTCGTGGGGAATAATGCAATGATTGAAGAAAGGAAAACAAGTGTGAGTGCGAGTGTGACATGCATATCACACTTGTACGCTTACAACCCACTGCTCTATTGTGTGCACTTCCTCATGGATTTTTGAGCAAGAGAGACTGCTTGTAGTGTATGTCCTCAACCGAGAAGTTTGCTTGGAAAACCAGAGAGCAGTTGTTTCTTTATTGACCTGATTGTGATGAACCATTTTGATTGAATTTAGTGACAATGCAACTGTATAGGATGTCCAGAGAGCTAAGACCTAAGACCTAAGGCCCGGAAAACTAAGACCTGGAAACTAAGACCCTCGGTTTTTTCAGGGGAAATCATCAAATTTCGGCTTTCTTTACCTTTAAGTGGTAAAATGAATGAAATTAATACACTTACACTTACAAATAACAACTTAGTTGTGTTTTTGTGTTTTTCAAACGAAACTATTTCCGGTTGCCACCGGGTGGCGTTTTCACTGTGCACTAAGCGAAGCAGTGCTCTATCTACTTTGCAAAACAAGGTGCCTTGCGTTTTCGTTTTGTTGCTTCCATATTACTAGAACGCATTAATTTGAAGCAATGATGGTTAATAAAACAGACAGACCAAACACGACTCCCATTGGTACATTGGTATTATCGTTGACCTTCAAAGTTTGGCTCTGACGAGTATATCTTTTCACGACCTCCCTTTTTGTGTACGTAAGGATTGAAAGAATCTTTTACTAAAACAAGGAATGACCTAAAAATAATGATCTAAAACGCACTTGACTGATTTCTAAAATGATCTAAAAAGTAAAATGACATTTAAACTATAATTATTTAAAATGGTACTTCCCAGCGATCCACAACGAATATTCCGAATATGCCGTAGATTCTGCCGAAGTTTGCTTCACTTAGACTGGTAGTACAGTTTCGATCATTTTAGGTTTACTGTACTCCTGGAAGTCTACTATCACTGACTTGTAGTTCGTTTTAGTTAAAATAATCTTTCCTGAAACGCTCTAAATGACTAAAAGCGTGACAGGAAATCGGCGTCAGTCACATTCAATTCCCACCAAATTTGGACAGTGGAATGATCTTATTAGCCGGTTTTTGTTAGCTGTTTTTGTTATATTCCCCGTCAGGAGAGTTTTTTTTTCGCTCAAAATTGGGGCGAAATCTTTCGGAAATGAAAGTCAGGACTTTTGTTAAGTAAGATGCACTGTATCTTGGAAAGTAGTTTGGGACCATTTCCTGGCTTCTAAGAAGCAAGCTTCATTCTTCGTTTTGTTGCCGAAATCCACGCGTTGAATTAATTATCAGTTTGTCATGCTGTCTGCTTTGTTTTTTTTTTTGTTTCGTTCTCATTTTAACCCAACTGAGGCCTTTTTTTCGTCTAAATCGCTTAAGAAAAGCTCCCAAAAGATTTTGCCATTCAACTTTTAGTTCTCAGGCGATAATTCTGGATTTATTTTTGGACCAAAACGTCGATCACCTCGTAATGTTCATGTTCAAGTTCGGTCGGGCGACCATCTTTCCCGTGTTTACTCTAGCAATTGAACGAGGTAACAAAAAATTCTAATGACTTGTGGTTTTGCTCGATTTTGCTGAAATGTTAACATGATGAAGCTGGATTGCTAAGGAATAGATCTTTTTTCTGCCGATGTGCGGTTACCCTGTTCCCAGAGGTTTTCTTTGACCTTTTTCTGCACGAGAGAGCTGCAAGAGAGCCAGTGAAATGGTTAACATGAGTTGCGACTCGTATTCCCCGCGTCGTGAAAAGAAGAAAAATCAATAAAAACCTCAGGGGCCAGGGTAATGTGTGAGAGCTATCATCGTGAAAGTGATATATCGTTTTGAAGTCAGGTTTTTTGATGAGATTTTGTGCAACACGTGGGTCCGACCTGACTTTGTAATCAGAGATTTACCACGGAGAAAAGAAAATTCCCAAGCGGTGGTTTCTTAATTTTTTCCCGCGAAACGTGTGACGAAAATGAGTAGATCAAACGCCATTTGCTCATTTTTCCATCGGTATAAAAGGTATCATCGATCATTTTGGGTCATTTTAGATCATTTTAGGTCATTTTACTAAGGTCATTTTAGATCATTTTAGGTCATTTTAGATCATTTAAGGTCATTTTCGATCATTTTAGGTCATTCTAGAGCATTTTAGGTCATTCCTTGTTTTAGCAACTACGTCTCTGAAAGCCGGTTATCTGGATAACCCCTCGCTCGTATTTTTCGTTTGAATTACTTGATGTTCTCTTCAAAGGTTTCCTCTGAAGAGTTAGTTCTAAGAAGTCTTAAAGCTTCGCCTTTAATGAAGCCCTCCCTGATGCCTGGAAGGTGACAGAGGAAAATTCAGTGTACTGGAAAGATTCTGTCGGTTTGAAATGCGTTCGCACGTCAAGGATGGCCGGATTCTCTATAGAATCTGTAGCCTTTATAACTCATGGATCCAGAAATGTTATTTCTGTGTCTGAAACCTCAGTCGTGAATTTTACGGTCGGGTGGTGATTGTTAGCTAGTTCTATAAACGAGCCTATGTCGTTCTATATCATCAATTTATCTTTTCCAGACCAGTGGTTTGTTAGGGCTTAGGCGAATCATTTCTGTCTCTATCATGCTCATGAAGATATTGGCAAAAGCCACTGCTGTTTTTGTGCCCATAGCTGTACCGTGTGTTTGAAGATAGTGTTTCCCATTAAATTGGAAAGAGTTTTCTTTCAAGATGAGTTGAAGCATTTCTCTGATGAAGCGAGTAGGACTAGTAGTTTTACAGAATATTTCGTATGCATTGCACACAGTGGTTATCCCTTCCTCCTGAGGAATGTTGGTATATTGGCTTGTAACGTCCATTGAGACTAGGACTGTATTTTCTTCGACCTTTGTTTTTTCTTTGAAGTTAATAAAATCTGTTATATTTTTAAGATACGATTGTTGTGCTTTAGCGATAGGCTGAAGGAGATAGTCTACAAAAGATGATATTCGTTCTGTCGGGCCTTCACAGCCCAAAATGATGGGTCTCCCAACTGGATTTGGCTTGAGAATCTTTTTAAGTGTGTAGAAAGCTGGAATACGAGGCGGGTTTTGCGCGAGTGATAGCTTTCTCTATCATTGCAGTCATTCCATCAATATGCTTGCCTATGAGTTGCGTGACTCTCTTATAAATAGTTTTCACTGTCACGCAATAAGAAAATAAATCAAAAACTATCCAGTGCAAAAAGCGACGAAATTGTGATGTTATAGAAGATAACGAAATAAGACATTTTTCCAAGTACTTGACCTGTGTGTTTCTCCAAACTTCAGATAAACGTCGAAATATTTCGCAGAAATTTACACAGCCCAGTATGAAAACGCCATATTGGTGTACCTCTGTGGTACACCAATATGGCGGCCGGAAAATAGTGTAAACATCTGGAACCTACTTTGCCGAGGCGACTGATTATCAGTACTGAAAAAACAAGCATTTACATAAGCACCTTTCCTAAAAAAATGCTCTGGTTTCCAAACGAAGCAAGCTATTTAGCTGTAAAACTGTAAACGGATATAAATATGCCATCTCTTATGCCTGACGAGGATAAAAACTTTGGTGGGTCTTTAGTTTTAGATTTTGGAAAGTGAAGACGTCACGTGAAAACGAACGATCTATAAGTTTTAGCCGGATACCATGGGCGATGAAAGGGCTTTGTAGTTTTCTTCAACAGATTCTAGTTGTATCTGTCCCTCATGAATTTTGTCTTCTTTATTCATGATGACAGTAGATGTACCTTTGTCTGCCTTTTTCATGTTAATGTTTGGGTTTTATTTCAACTCTTTGATTGCTAAAATAATGTTCCTTGATTGGCAGGTTGTTATTAGGCTCAGTTAGATATTTGTATCTCCGCCAGTTGAGTTTTGACCTCTTCTGAATATGTTTCGAGTGCGACTGATGATTGAACGGGCAGCTCCCAGTTTGATTTTACATGGAAAGGATGCGGCTTTTTATCTCTACTGTGGAAGATAAACTGTAGGCGCATTCGCCTTGCAAAAGCTCCGAAATCCTTTAAGAGCGCTTTTCTTATGTGACCTCAACAAATTTGCCTGAAAACGGTCGAACAGCCACGCCCTTTTATTTATTTTTTTCGCGCGCCCCAACTACAAAATGAACACCTGGAAGAGGCTAGCCATACCGGGAAAGAAAACTACAACTAAATTGTTATTTGTAAGTGTGAGTGCATTCATTTCATTCATTTTACCACTTAAAGGTAAATAAAGTGAAATTTGATGATTTCCACTTAAAGATCTATAATTTTCGAAATACTGTACATTTCGTCAAACGCATACTACAAGTTATAGATAATGCCGTATTTTGTCAAAATGTATTGTTATATTTCGAAAACGATCCACTCAGTCCGAGTTTTTAGACGTTTTCTATTGTGGTCACGCGACATACCAAATATGGGCGTGGTTCGATACGTGAATCGAACAAACATGGTAAACTTTGATGCCCAAGGGACTTCAGGATCCAAAAAAATGGAGGTTTTGAGATTTCCTTAGCAACAGAATTGTAGTTATGTTCTCCCCCCTTAAGCAATTGCAAATTTTAGCCCGAAAAAAATTTTCAGGGCTTCAATGGGATTCGAACCCATGCATATGGCCTCATGCATTTACGATGCGGTGCTCTACCAACTGAGCTATGAAGACCCACAATGTCGAGAGACAAAAAAAGTAATTCTCACATTCTCTAATTTCAAATTAATTATACAGAATATGAGAGAAACCCTGACCCTGTACACCCCATATAATCATAATTAATTTGAAATAATTATAATTAATTTGAAATTAGCCTGTATCCCTCGTGGATCCTCCATTGTCTTCCTTTAAGTTGACTTCGGTCGTGCATCATTAACTTGATCCTTAGATGGATTTCAAATTGGAGTTATAGGCTCCCCTACCCTGTCACCTTGAAAGAGAATTTCCTGGGATACCACGTTCTATACCACGTAAATCACATCGTCAATTGCCGTGTAGCCAGCATGGTTGTCCTGATGGTGTAGTGGTTATCACACCTGACTAGTGTGCGGGGGGATGTGGGAAAAAACAGTGGGGTAAACTTCTAACTGGTCCGACTCGATTTAACAACGTTCTGCTTTTCAGCCTTCCTCAGATCAACGCTAAAAATTAAAAACTAAAAACTATTTACAATGGTTGTGCGTATCAGAAGTACTGGTTTATATAAGCAGCTTAATTAAAAAGTATAAAAAGATCAAAATAACAATAATGTGAATAAAAGCAAGTGACAGAAGTTATGTAATAGATCAAACGTAACACATTTCCCCCAAAAGGCCTCTGAATAATTATAAATTCCTTGCAGAGAGCCCATGAACAGCACGCTTAAAACAAAAATAACAGAATCCTCCAACGGAGCCCATGAACGCAAGAAGTAAATCACAAAACAATTGAAACTATAACGGTCATTAACGCAAGTGCGGCCGTAACACTACTTGAACAGAGACCTGAAAAAAAATTTCAGGCTCTGAGCGGGATTCGAACCCACGACCTCTGCGATGCGGGTGCAGTGCTCTCCCAACTGAGCTATCAAAGCCACATGAGAGCGGCCGTATATGGGTTAGCCCTTTATATGGGGACGTTTAGACTTAGCCCAAGTACAGTAAAGATGAAAGTAATTTGTCCCATAGTAGCAATTGAGTGATAACGGTCATTAATGCAAGTGCGGCCGTAACACTACTTGAACAGAGACCTGAATACGTTCGAGTAGTACTGTAATACATAGTCCTTTGTCAGCTTTCCTAGTGGTGGAGCTGGTTGCGGATTGTGCGGAATTTCTTCTTCAACTGCGTTTGTCGTCTCGTCAGCGTACACCCTCAAGTAATTTAGGGCCTGTGCATCTCTTCCACTGAGAAGCACTGGTTTCCCATCTGGAACGTTTACCACAAGGAAATCTATGGTGTGAATCCTGCCCCTTCTCTCGCAGCACAAGGTCACCTGGCCTTCAGGATGCATAGTTTCGCTTCCATACATGTTCATCTTGCCCCTAGTCCAACGAATTTCTGCGTTAGGAAACAGCTTTCTCAGGAGACTGCTTGGAATGGTATTACAAGTAGATACAGAATCGATCTGCGCCTTCACGACTTTTGTTTTGTCTCCATGTGTTAGGTGCAGATTCGCAAAATATTTTGTTGCAGACTGTGGGGTTGTATCGCACTCCATAACAAAGGCTTCTTCGTTTCTCTCCTCAGAGACAAAATTGGATTGCTGCTGTTGAGCTTGTTGTCGTGTTCCACCCTTGCAGATGCGCGAAATGGCCAGTGATGCCGCATTTTGCACATTTTTTTCCCATTGCAGGACAATGTTGCTGACGGGGCTGTTGATGTTTCCCACCACACCAAAAACATTGTGATGGCCAGGGAGACTTGGTTGTGTAGTTAACCTGCTCCTGTTGTGTATTTCTGGCTGTTTTCATTAGCTGATTCGCGAACGTGGTTGCCTCAAATGTTTTGTTGACTTCGACTACTTCTCGTAGTTTGACCTTTTCTCGAGTGGTTTTATGCCTGTGCCCTTTCCCGATTAGCTTCATTCGCAGGGCATCGGACATTAGGCCGGCGATAAATTGGTCTCTCATGAGTTTGTCCGCAAAGTCTTGGTATTCATATTGTGTCGTTTGATTTCGTATTTTCGTCTCCCACGACGAGATCGACTCATTTTCTTGTTGCAGTAGGGGAAGGAACTTTTGTCGTTCCCCCGAGACTCCAACACTAGCGCCATAATATTCTCTTAACGCACTGACAACACTGTGAGGTTTCTTCAAATCAGCTTCGCTTAAACCCAGACTGTATTTGTACACCATTCTAGCCGCAGGAAACAGAGATGCCCTGAGGCATGCCATGGCTTTATCAGGCTTGGTCCACCTGGCTTCGTCGGTTTCTTTCGATGTATCGTACCAATTTTGCATTATGCAGTAATCAATCAAATCCTCGATGTACGTCTCAAGATCATGCTTTTCGTCTCCCATTGTTTTAAATTCCGGAAACGGTGTGTTTGAAGCCATCTTGAGCTATCTTGGTTTGAACCGCCATCACCGCTGCCACCATGTTAGTTAATCGGTTTGTGACATGGAAAAAAAGTACTCCTAATTTATACAAATTGTGCTGTGGTTGTGCTGTATGCTAATTACCTAATTGTGCGTGCTGTGTGATAGGTGCTGGTGCAAAAGTGTGAAATATTTACATTGTGTAACAAAGGTGTTAAATGAGTCGGGAGTGTTGGAGACGGATGTATTTATTAAGCCAACAGACAGTCATCAATATTTACATCACAGCTCTTGTCATCCGGGTGCGTGTAAAAGAAGTATCCCATTTGCCCAGGCCATGCGATTACGTAGAATTTGCTCAAAGTCTGGTTTTTGAGTTATTTTTTTGTAAAAAAAATACCTCTTAGTCGGCGCGTCGAGTATGTTATGGACGGGTCAACGGGTCAGTGAGTGAGAGATGTATCTATGTCACACCAATCAGATCGGATCTACTATAAACAGCCAATCAAATTTCTTGTTTTAAAAGTAAATGGTACATGAGAAGATTTGATCCCGATACAGTTCAGAACGGCCATATTTATTCTTCTATAAAAGAGGAGGAAGTATTCACATATTGGGTTTACTTCGGCATTTTCTGCAGGGTTAGGCTGAGGATTTTAGTTATGGACGACATGAGCCTTGAGGTTTGAAACAGTGCGCGAGGCAGTTGTATGCAAATGGCGAGATGTTTTTATTTTTAGTTACAAAGGTAACTTGATATTTTTGTTCTTCACAAGGAGTAAATTCAATTAGACGTCATGCATCGTTGCTTCTAGTTTTTACGAAATGTTTTAGAGGAGACGAGACTATTTTGATTTGAAAGAGTTTGAACGTTTACAATAGGTACAGCTAACGATTGTTTTGTTCTTGTTGCGTGCAAATATAACGAGATATTTTTATTTTTTAGTTACAAAGGGTAATTTGACACTTTTGTTTTTCACAAGGGAGTAAATTCAATTAGAGCTGACACATCGTCACCACTTATTCCCAAGAGATGCTTGCAGTATTTTTAGTTACAAATGATAACTTGACACTTTTGTTTTTCATATAGGAGCAAATCGTTCACACAAGATGTTTGCTATTTTTAGTTATAAATGGTAACTTGACACTTTTGTTTTTCATATGGGAATAAATTAAATTAGACTGTCAATGTGTCAGAGTTTTTTTTTTCTCTTTCTATTTTCGGTGAACTAGTGTTGTTGTGTGAAAAGGGTAAACTTAGGACTCGTATAAAATACGAAAAGTTCTCTTAATTTGAGAATTTTTGAGCACAAATTCCTCTTGGGGGTTGAAAGGGCTATGAGATCGGCGAGTGACAGGGCGTGCATGGGCGTGCATGGGCATGCATGGGCGCGTCTCACACCAATCACGGTGTGGGTTCTATCAAAGAACGAATCAAATTGCCTGTTAGAACATAAGATGGCATCAGCATTAATCTGGAGACATGTCAGATTATTGTACGTTGTTCAGTTAAATATTTGATGGCTTACTATTTAGCTATTTTACCATTACCGATGCAACATGGCATGTACATCATAAATTCCCAGTTTCTTTCTTGCTGTACATCGCAACCAAAAAAACTTAACTAAATCATTACTGTAAACAGTTCTACGAATGCTCCTATCACAAAAAAATAACTCTTGCATGCTTTGCGTGCCTATGTTTTTGAAAAGAGAGCGGGAGAGCTGGTGAAATTTTTGATGGAAAGAGGTTATAAAAAGGCCTATGTTGAGGGTCAGATAGGCAAAGTTAGAAGGATGTCCAGGGCGGAAGTTTTGAGCAACAATAACCAGCCACGCTCTACGAGAACACCTTTTGTGGTAACTTACCATCCCCGATTGCCAGACATCAGTAAAATACTCAGGGAACTTCACCCTATTCTGGAGTTGTCGGAAAGATGTAAGAACGCCATCAAAAGTGTTCCATTTGTCGCGTTTAGGAAACTGAAGAGCCTAAGAGACTATTTGGTACGCGCAAAGGTGGACAGTCGTGGACCGAGAAATTCGTTATTAGGAACAGTGAAATGCTCGTCGAGACGATGTGAAGTCTGTAAATACGTGGATGACAACAGTTATTTTAAGAGCTCACAGGATGATCGAAGATAATCAATTAATACACCTTTTTCGCTTGTACATTTTGTTTTCCCAATACAGATCATGTGATGTTACTCAGGAGATTTGATCCTTTGTCTTGGTCATTAAAAAGAGTACATGCAGACATATTCATGCTTGCATGTACCCTTTTTAATGAACAAAATCAAAGGCTCCTTAGAGCAACCTCATGGTATGAATTGTTTGCACCCTTGAGTACCCTGCGATCTGGCGATCTTTGCAAAGTTTATACTTTTGTTTGTAGGCTACACGTGCCGGCACAATTGTTATGTTTGTAACTGAGAAAGGATTGACTTAGTTCGAAAAGAGAGTTACTGTTGAGGAAAAGATTGTTATTATTACTCAGAAAGGGAATTGACATTTTTCGAAATCGGGAACATTGTTAATCAACAGGAAATAGTCAATCTGCTGATCTTTGCAAATAGGCATTTTTTCCTGGAAAATGGATCTTTTTGGTATGTTTGTTTGTTAATGATTGTTTCAATTGATACCATTAAGGGAGCATTCGTTTGGGATCAATTCGGAATAAGAATAATTGGAATAATGCGAGTAAGCGTTTGTTTGGGAACTATTCTCAATCCGGAATACCTGGATTTCCATTCCGGCTATTCTGCTCCCAGGATTATTCCGGAATATCCCAAACAAACGCGCCCTAAGTGTGGTAGACAAATAGTTTTATTTTTTGGACAAGAGACTGTTGCTGTAGTAGAGACATGTGAAATACTACTGTTTATTTTTTTTAAAAGAAAACAGTTATTGTTGAAGAAACATTTTGAAACTGGTATGTTAATGTCACCAAAAATATTTTTATACTTTGTCATTCTACAGTACATCCAGTAAATATTCATATATTATAAGGCCCAATGATAGAAAGACACATGCTAGGTGTAAAAGTGGTAGGAGTGGACAGAGGGGGAGTGGGCACAAAGCACAGGAAATTCTTTTTATGGTAGAGGTCAGATCATTAAAAATATTACATTGAACTACACAGTTCTTTTGAAGGGAAATTTTTCAATAAAATATATACCGGTAATGTAATTATTAAATATTTTGTTGTTCAGAAGTTATAATTGTTGTGATTTACAATTTTTATTCTCACTGGTATATGACTGTTTTTTTTTTTTTTTGGATATTCGAGCAATATGTTGTCATTAAGTTTGGCAGAATTTTAAAATCTTGCCTGTTGCACTAAGCTTCCTGGGAAGTATATAATTCACAGATTTGCTAAAATCACCAGCTAACTTGTTATAGTGAAAAGAATGTATGTGGGGCTATTAACCAATTTATGATAATCAGGGATTACAGAGCAGAACAATGAAGTTACTGACTCCAAATAAGAAAATGTTAGAATGCATGACACCCCCCTGGGGAGGAGGGCACTCCCTTATTTGGGATATATAGGCATGCACAACCCCAAAGGGTATGGTTTTTCAGCTGTTTTGGTCATAAATAGGGTATCAATTAAAGCTGATTTCGGCCATCTTGATCATAAAAAGAGTATGGTTTTTGCACTCTAGCCTTGATATGGGTATGTTTTCAAGAAGCCACTTTTTCATCATTATCAAAAAGAAAATCAACAAAAGCCCATCACAAATTATATTTATGCTAATTTTACATTGGTCTGAACTAGGGAACTGGTCAGAAACAGGGTTTTGATATACGAGTCAGCATTAATATAACTAGGGTTTTAAATTTTTGGTCAGGTCATAAATAGGATAGGGATATCACAGATTTTGGTCACAGCTAGGGTAAGGGATTTGGGAAGCAGGCTGCACACCCCCTCCCAATTTTTCTGGGACTAATCCCCCCTGGGGGCATTGCAAAGGTAATGAATGAGTTGCTTAAAACTGAAGTTGGAGAACTATGAAATGACTTTGTTTTCCATAGTACTTGCATTTAAAATATTGTAATACATTGATTTCACAGACTGTTACCATGTCAGGGTAAAAAGCAAACAAACAGAAAAAAATTAAAGTCCAGATGGTACATGTATTGCTACTTCACAGTGCTTTTATTAGAACTCAAGATTTCTATATAATTCAATCTGGTGAAATATTGCATGACTATCATAATGTACCACCCAAAAATGCTTCAAGTATGATGACAGCAACAAGAAGAAATTATGTACAATGTTTGTCAACATCATGTGTAATATGCTGGCGTGTGACAATATTTTCCGAAAACTTTCCGAACGAATGGTGAAAATTATCTCAAAGTGTGCTTATTATTTAATTATACATGTTGCATGTTCTCCACAAAATGCCATACGATAGGAGGCAGAAGGCTTACCGTTTGTCCCAGATGATAAAGCGTTCATGTCAACATACTGCTTTCTTCCTGTGGCCGGTCAATTCGCCGTCTTCCAAAGATGTCCATAGCCGCACTTTTTACCGAAACTTAAACCTCCATCCAACTACAACTCTGTTTCCAAAAGTCTCGAGAGGCCCCATAGTAGCTCATAGTCCGTTATTTTGAATTCAAAACACCACATATTTCGAAATTTTCGTGGTCGTGGGTAAAACGAAAAGTCAATAAAGTTTAACACTAACCAATTTGCAGTATAAAGCTTATTTCATGATCGCGGTCTCACGCATGTAAGGGATCTTTATGCACGAATCGTTCATTTTATCGTCTTCTAGGACTTCGACGCCCATTTCTCTGCAGTCGAGTATTCTGTAGCATACTTCCTTTCCATTTCTGGCTTCACAACGGTAGGTTCCGATCAGCTTTGGAAACAAAAAGCCATCACGCTTCTCAGGGACAGGATGCCATTTTGAATCTCTCCAAGTAGAGTTGGACATACTCTGGCCTTTGTACCACCCCCAAGTACACTGACACAATAGCATAAACAGTAAGGCAAACTTGTCGGAGAGGGGGACGTACGGGGAAAACGTGTTTAATCCAGGTTTAATGCATAAATTAATTGTCTAACAAGTGAGTGAGTGAGTGAGTGAGTGAATGAGTGAGTGATTTTTAATTGAATTTCGCCCCCAAACCCTAAACCCCATAGCATGACTTACGTCATACCATGAGGTAACAAAGGATCAAATCTCCTGAGTATCATCACATGATCTGTATTGGGAAAACAAAATGTACAAGCGAAAAAGGTCTATTACAACCTTAACTGTAATTCTAGTAATGTTGTTTACCTGATCACGTGTAAGAAATGTTCGCTGCAGTATGTGGGCTCCACAATTACAAAGTTTAGACTTAGATTCAACAACCATAAGTCTAGAATAAGAAGGCACAAAATGTTAGGGCAGGCTGAGAAAGGGGCTGGCGATCTCTTGTACCGACATTTTTGTAGTGAGGGACATCGCGGACTCAGCAACGTGAAGATTCAATTAATAGACCGGGTTAATGGTGAACAACAGCTACAGGAGAAGGAGGGCCAATGGGTTTATAGATTGAGGACTCTACATCCGAATGGACTGAATGACAATGATTTTTTCCTCGTGCAAAATAGGCGTTCGAGACGTAAGTGAACTGCTGTAAATTTAGTTTGCGCGTGTGTAGGAAAGTTAATGGTTAAGGGGGGAGAAACTTAACTACAAGTCTGTTGCTAAGGAAATCTGAAAACCTCCTTTTTCTTGGCTCCTGAAGTCCAGTGGGCATCAAAGTTTACCATGTTTGTTCGATTCACGTTTCCTTTAAATGTTTCAAACCATGCCCATATTTGGTATGTCATGTGACCACAATAGAAAACATCTAAAAACTCGGACTGAGGCCCCGTTACACGGGTCCGGACGAATTTTGTTCCTGGGTCTCCTGTTTATATGGATCTGTGCAAATTCTGTTGCAGTGGTGTTTACACGGATCCGTGCAAAGTTTAGACCAGTTGCTGTATTTGATTCCAGGCCATAACCGCGCTATCTGAGCAAAAAGGTTGCACAGTTCAGGTGTTTACACGAGTCCGTACAAATATGGAACCGTGCCGATCAAAAAGTCAACCTGCTTTTTTCAGGTCCCAAACTTGCACACTTAGCCGTTCAAAAATTTGTCCAGTTCCGCCGGTCCCGTGTAAACGCAAGGTGGAACCGTGCAAGTTTTTGTCCTTGCAAAGATTTGTCTGGACTCGTGTAAACAGGGCCTGAGTGGATCATTTTCGAAATGTGACAATACATTTTGCCAAAACACGGCATAATAGTCCATGGGCCAGGACCCTGGAAAGAGCCATTTGGTACCAAAACAAGGGACAAATGTTAATACCCATTTTTAACAACATTGATTCCTCGAGTTTATTTTGGTGCATGATAACCATGCCAGATAAGTAGCTTTACTAGCATTATCATGTGATTAAGTGACGTCACTCGGTTAGGCTGAATAAGCAGAATTGGTAACAAGATGCCTAATAACAGTTAAATGCAAACCTGAAAATGTTGCATATATTGATTTTTAGTTATTGCAAATGTCAAACGCACTTTTCAGACCTACTTCCAATGATTTATATATCATTTATAGGTACTACCCCTGAATGGTTTCCATAGCAACACATGTCAAATTACAAATAGGAACAATAAGACCGAAAATGTGAAAAAATAGAAAGTGCTCTTGTAAATTGCATGAGTTACTTTCGAACACTCATTCTAAACGACATAGACTCCTCTTGCTTACTTTGCTATATGATAACCATGTTAAATGAGAAGCTATACCACGCTTATTACGTGACCAATTTCACATGACTCGGGTTGGCTGAAGAGATAGAAGTGGTACAAATGTGATTACAGTGAAACCCCACCTTACGACCACCCCGTTAATACGACCATCTCGTTATTACGGCCACTATATTCGAGCCCGAAAAAAGGCTCCGTCAGTCATTTTCCCATTTAAAGAACCCCTTTAATACGACCATCCCTTTACTACAACCAGTTTTCCATGGCCCGAAGGTGGTCGTATTAATGGGGTTCCACTGTACTACGGTCAAATACAAGAAAATACAATTACAGTCATGTTACATACATTGGTTTTTTAGTTATTGAAAATCTCAAACGTTTTCAGAGCTTATGTCAACAACTTATATTTAGCTCGAAGAAATTGTTCCTGGATGCTTTCCATGGCTACACTTGCCAAATGTTAAACATGAATAATTATTCAGGATATAAGAAACTGCTTGTTTATGTGTTACATTGATAATTAAAGTTAGATTTCCCCATCCTCAACGCTGTTATCTGGAACAAACTACTCGGTATAATTTTCAAATCTGTTGTCACACTCTAATAGCTTGCACACATTTATGCACTTCAAACCATTTGCCAGGCAACTGCAGGTAGGAAGTTGACATGACCTTGTACACGAGCAAGACAGTAGTTCTAGCACGGCTGAAGGGGTTGGGTCACCGCTCATCCAGTCAATGGCAAAGTGATCACCGTCTTTGCGCCACCCAGAACCAATAGGGGTCGGTGTCCCTTGGCAGCTTTGCAGACTTCGCTTCCAAATGGCTGCTTGGAAGTTTGAGCGAGACGCATGCCAGAACAAGCAGTCAACACAAGGTGGTAACTGGATGGAGTCGATGTTACCTTTCTTGGCGCAGAACCACCTGTACTTCAGCTCACTTATGTTATCAGTTCCTGGTTGAGAGCAACAGAGCTTACATGTAAACTCTTGGAGGCTCTGAAAAAGCTTATCTGATAGAACCCATTCCATACCCAGCTGCTTGAACATTTCTTGATAGGATGTCTGCTGAAAACAGGTTGTAGGGCTATTTTCTTTCCTCTTCCAACATGTCCAGCGAAGGCACTCACTGTGTCACAGCCAGTGAAAGCATGCATACCAATTAGGCATTTGCAAAGTTCTCCTCCCACGGCTGCCACCACACTGGAGGTACTGAAATATCTACTTCTTGTCTGCGTTCCACACTTAACATACATAGATGCCAGAATAAACCACTTAAACACCAGGCAAAGCATTTCATCATCACAAAACCGGAATTGGCAACATTGAACAAACGCAACGAACTGATTTCTACATGCCGGCACCGACGAAAGTTCATCCTCAGATATAGTTAAACTGTATTTTGTTTTTAAAGCGCACGCATACTGGCGCTTAAAACGTTTGACATGCTTTAAGCACGTGCATAGATTTTGTATTTTGTATTTTTTAAAGTGCATTCGAACGTGCAACGATTGATTGTAACTATTTTTTACGATGCTTTGTAACGGTCCATTGTAACGGTTTATTGCGTCTTGTGCAAACAAAACGCTGATGTGTATTTTAGTAGGTTTCAGTGTATATGGAAACTAACTGATGAGTGGGCTAGCTTTATGTTGACCTATGAAACAGATTTGTATTAAACCCCATATGTACTCAAGATCTGAGTAGTCACTTGAAACATTTTGTTATAACTGCTCCTTCATTGTAGAGCACTATATTGGCTCCAGCGGTGATCAGCACCTAAACTGAACTATATGTATATATATGTATATGTATATGTATATGTATATGTATATGTATATGTATATGTATATGTATATGTATATGTATATGTATATGTATATGTATATGTATATGTATATGTATCAATTGAATAGGTGTTCACCGTCAATTCCAGAAAAGTGCTCAACAGTTAAGGAGCGGTAATATCAGTATGTAGACTACTCAATATGAGTGCATATGGATTTTAAGACAGTTCTGTTTTGTAGACCAACAAACGCTGATCCTCTCATCAGTTAATCTCCATACACACTGAGGCAACGTTAAGTCTTCCATCACTTATCAACATAATCATGCGATATTGTTTGTCCATTACAGCGCTGATTATATTACCGTGAACACCTAAAATATGTCTGGAATGTTTATTGTGTTGTAACCAATCACATGCGAGATCTTCACACCACAGAAACCACAGGCAACGAACCGTTTCCTTAATCGGCCACGGAACAAATTATTTTTGTTTTGTTTAAGATACAAACTGTCTTATTAGGAATTCAAAACACCACTGTTCCCCAAGATCAGTGCTGAGGACCGCATCCAGGTCATCGTTCGAGTTTAGAAAGAAAAAATTTAGAAGCCAACGCGACGCGACGGCGACCAGCTTTCCATGCAACGACATCACATGAAGATAATAAAAAATCAACAATCGTGATTAGCATAATCCTTGCCAATTTTTTTTGTAAAACAAGGGTTGATTTGTGTGGGCTAACAATTGAACCCTCGAACTGCTGTGCCGGCAGAAGTTCCTTGATCGCAAGATCGCAAACTGGAAAGACCGCCGAACAAATTTGCGATCAGGCGTAACTAATTATTCCGATTTCGATCGTTACAAAAAATTTGAAAATTCGCACGACAAACCGTCGCGTGCGTCCGCCGGCACATCGACTTTGTAATTTATTTCAAAATCGCTCAAACCTGTATTTTTCGCTATTGTAGCGCATACTGCAAACAAATGGGAAGGAAAAGTAATTGTTTACTTGCTTGTAAAAAGACTGAATGTTAAAACAAAACGAAAATAATTTGTTCCGTGGCCGTTAGGAAACCATTCGTTGCCTTGTGGTTTCTGTGGTGTGAAGATCTCACATGTGATTGGTTACAACACAATAAACATTCCAGACATATTTTAAGTGTTCACGGTAATATAATCAGCGCTGTAACACGAGAGAAGCGCATTTGAAAATTCAAAAAATACAAAAAATACATGCCCACGCTTATGATTTGCTATTCAATTTACAATTCAATTATATTTAAGAATGTACTTTCTCCGGTGTCTGCAAGTTGAAACCAGTTCGTTGCGTTTGTTCAGCGTCACCATTTGGGGGTTTGATATGATAAAATACTTCTCCTCAATACATAAATTGCATCGCTTGCCGAGGTTCGAATACGCTCTGGCCTTTGCAAGGATCTTTCACGACATTGTAAATTGTTCCTTCTTTTCTTTCAGTTCCCACAAGTATTTGCTTAGCTTGGTGTCATTATGCTTTTTTTCGTGCTTGAATGACATTTGATGGTTGCGCCATCTACTAGTTTTGAATTCTGTGGCTGTGAGACCCACATGTTTCTTTCTTCTCACGTGTGGTGACAGTGACCTGGTATACTTTTTTTTTTTTGCAAACATTCGCCTTCTAATGGACAGTCATTCTTGTTTCTACAGTTGCAAGTCTTTGTGCTCTGATCTTGCTCAGGTTGGTTGGCTTTCCTTCAGATGGCTTTATTGTGCCTGTCTATGACTTGCTTCATGCTAGGTGCACAACTGTAGCTCAATTTGACAGTGTTCCTATTGGACTTTACTCAATTTGTGGCCAGTTGGGAAACATTTATCAATGAGGTTGATGAATGCTCTTCTTATATTTGTTTGAACGTTTTTATTAAATGGGGGATTAAATCATATTATGTTTCTCCACAAAGACCACCGAGACTCTAAGACAGCTTTGTGAAAACATAGGCACGCAAGGCGTGCAAGAGTTATTTTTTTTGTGAATAACAAGTCCGAGTAGTAGTGAATAATGCTTATCAGTCAATGGTGTTACCAGTCTGGTCCGTTTAAAGTGATTGGTCAGTAAAGCCTTCATGGTAATGGTTGCAAGACTCATGTTAAGTTTGTCATCGGTCATTGGTCGGTTTCCATCCATCTATTGTTAGTTGTTAGAAGTCCGTCAATCAGTTTTGTTTTCGTCTTGGATAAGTCGTTTGTAAGGCACTTGCACCTGTTGACATCTGTTACGAGGCTTTTGTTGTAAGTTAGTGTACCAGCTTTTCAGATTCATTCGTGGAATAGTTCGTACAGTAAGTTCTCGCTGTAACTCAGGACTTTCATAATTTGAAGTGGTTTTTGACGCCAAAGATGGTAACAGAATAAGAACGTGCTGTTCCGTGACTTGACCTGTCAGATGTGATAATCTGATAATTGGATTAGTTTTTGTTTATCTGTGAAATGATAGTGTTTTGAAAAAATCTTTCCCACAGGTCCAAACATTTTCTGGAAGCACTGCTAGATCTGCTTCTTGTTTGCCAGTTTATTCTGACCATAAAAAAACGAAAGTGTCAAGTTACCATTTGAAACTAACAAATAAAAATATCATGTTACATGAATCTGCAACAAAACAAGAAATTTGATTCAAAGTTTAAAGTAGATTCAATCCGACTAAGAGGTATTTTTTTTACCAAAAAATAACTCAACAGAAGTGTTAAGTTACCATTTGTAACTAAAAATAGCAATATCTCGTTTTGTTTGTTCAAACGTTTCATGGGAACAAGTGGTGACGATTCGTCAGCTCTAATTGAATTTACTCCCCTGTGAAAAACAGAAGTGTCAAGTTACCATTTCTAACTAAAAATAGCAAACATCTTGGGGAAACAAGTGCTCACAATTCATCACCTCTAATTGAATTTATTCCTTTGTGAAAAACAAGGGTGTCAAATTACTCTTTGTAACTAAAAATAAAAATATCTCGCTACATTTGTATACAGGAACAAAACAATTGTCGCTTCCACTTATTTTGTAAAGGTTAAAACTGTTTCAAATCTAAATAGTCTTGTCTCCTCTAAAATATGTCCTTTGAACTAGAAGGGACAATTCGTGACCTCTAATTGAATTTACTCGTTGTGAAAAACAAAAGTATCAAGTTACCCTTTTGTAACCTGAAATAAAATATCTCTTCCCATTTGTTTACTACTGACTCATGAGCTTCTTCAAAACGCAAAACTCATCTCGTTCATATCTAGCCACCTTTACACTGAAACAACCCAATGTATATTATGTAACGGTCACAATCCCCTCCAAACTGGACTAAAAAACACAAACCCGCAACATACACTTTAGTCTATTATTCAAGCACCA
>JAHPZR010001213.1:72500-120776 GCA_019787425.1 Platygyra sinensis | reverse complement strand
TTTTTTGGGCCCCATGGGACCAACCAGGTGCCATTTGGGCCCTCCGGGGCCCTCCCTGGGCCCCAGTTTCCTTTGGACGAAAAATCCGACCTTCGAGTTTTGGCCATCTGACGCGCGCGTTCGACTCGCCAGCTCGCTGCGAGTCTGCAGAACTTTTTTGGGCCCCATGGGACCAACCAGGTGCCATTTGGGCCCTCCGGGCCCTCCCTGGGCCCCAGTTTCCTTTGGACGAAAAATCCGACCTTCGAGTTTTGGCCATCTGACGCGCGCGTTCGACTCGCCAGCTCGCTGCGAGTCTGCAGAACTTTTTTGGGCCCCATGGGACCAACCAGGTGCCATTTGGGCCCTCCGGGCCCTCCCTGGGCCCCAGTTTCCTTTGGACGAAAAATCCGACCTTCGAGTTTTGGCCATCTGACGCGCGCGTTCGACTCGCCAGCTCGCTGCGAGTCTGCAGAACTTTTTTGGGCCCCATGGGACCAACCAGGTGCCATTTGGGCCCTCCGGGGCCCTCCCTGGGCCCCAGTTTCCTTTGGACGAAAAATCCGACCTTCGAGTTTTGGCCATCTGACGCGCGCGTTCGACTCGCCAGCTCGCTGCGAGTCTGCAGAACTTTTTTGGGCCCCATGGGACCAACCAGGTGCCATTTGGGCCCTCCGGGCCCTCCCTGGGCCCCAGTTTCCTTTGGACGAAAAATCCGACCTTCGAGTTTTGGCCATCTGACGCGCGCGTTCGACTCGCCAGCTCGCTGCGAGTCTGCAGAACTTTTTTGGGCCCCATGGGACCAACCAGGTGCCATTTGGGCCCTCCGGGGCCCTCCCTGGGCCCCAGTTTCCTTTGGACGAAAAATCCGACCTTCGAGTTTTGGCCATCTGACGCGCGCGTTCGACTCGCCAGCTCGCTGCGAGTCTGCAGAACTTTTTTGGGCCCCATGGGACCAACCAGGTGCCATTTGGGCCCTCCGGGCCCTCCCTGGGCCCCAGTTTCCTTTGGACGAAAAATCCGACCTTCGAGTTTTGGCCATCTGACGCGCGCGTTCGACTCGCCAGCTCGCTGCGAGTCTGCAGAACTTTTTTGGGCCCCATGGGACCAACCAGGTGCCATTTGGGCCCTCCGGGGCCCTCCCTGGGCCCCAGTTTCCTTTGGACGAAAAATCCGACCTTCGAGTTTTGGCCATCTGACGCGCGCGTTCGACTCGCCAGCTCGCTGCGAGTCTGCAGAACTTTTTTGGGCCCCATGGGACCAACCAGGTGCCATTTGGGCCCTCCGGGACCCTCCCTGGGCCCCAGTTTCCTTTGGACGAAAAATCCGACCTTCGAGTTTTGGCCATCTGACGCGCGCGTTCGACTCGCCAGCTCGCTGCGAGTCTGCAGAACTTTTTTGGGCCCCATGGGACCAACCAGGTGCCATTTGGGCCCTCCGGGACCCTCCCTGGGCCCCAGTTTCCTTTGGACGAAAAATCCGACCTTCGAGTTTTGGCCATCTGACGCGCGCGTTCGACTCGCCAGCTCGCTGCGAGTCTGCAGAACTTTTTTGGGCCCCATGGGACCAACCAGGTGCCATTTGGGCCCTCCGGGGCCCTCCCTGGGCCCCAGTTTCCTTTGGACGAAAAATCCGACCTTCGAGTTTTGGCCATCTGACGCGCGCGTTCGACTCGCCAGCTCGCTGCGAGTCTGCAGAACTTTTTTGGGCCCCATGGGACCAACCAGGTGCCATTTGGGCCCTCCGGGACCCTCCCTGGGCCCCAGTTTCCTTTGGACGAAAAATCCGACCTTCGAGTTTTGGCCATCTGACGCGCGCGTTCGACTCGCCAGCTCGCTGCGAGTCTGCAGAACTTTTTTGGGCCCCATGGGACCAACCAGGTGCCATTTGGGCCCTCCGGGGCCCTCCCTGGGCCCCAGTTTCCTTTGGACGAAAAATCCGACCTTCGAGTTTTGGCCATCTGACGCGCGCGTTCGACTCGCCAGCTCGCTGCGAGTCTGCAGAACTTTTTTGGGCCCCATGGGACCAACCAGGTGCCATTTGGGCCCTCCGGGGCCCTCCCTGGGCCCCAGTTTCCTTTGGACGAAAAATCCGACCTTCGAGTTTTGGCCATCTGACGCGCGCGTTCGACTCGCCAGCTCGCTGCGAGTCTGCAGAACTTTTTTGGGCCCCATGGGACCAACCAGGTGCCATTTGGGCCCTCCGGGCCCTCCCTGGGCCCCAGTTTCCTTTGGACGAAAAATCCGACCTTCGAGTTTTGGCCATCTGACGCGCGCGTTCGACTCGCCAGCTCGCTGCGAGTCTGCAGAACTTTTTTGGGCCCCATGGGACCAACCAGGTGCCATTTGGGCCCTCCGGGGCCCTCCCTGGGCCCCAGTTTCCTTTGGACGAAAAATCCGACCTTCGAGTTTTGGCCATCTGACGCGCGCGTTCGACTCGCCAGCTCGCTGCGAGTCTGCAGAACTTTTTTGGGCCCCATGGGACCAACCAGGTGCCATTTGGGCCCTCCGGGACCCTCCCTGGGCCCCAGTTTCCTTTGGACGAAAAATCCGACCTTCGAGTTTTGGCCATCTGACGCGCGCGTTCGACTCGCCAGCTCGCTGCGAGTCTGCAGAACTTTTTTGGGCCCCATGGGACCAACCAGGTGCCATTTGGGCCCTCCGGGCCCTCCCTGGGCCCCAGTTTCCTTTGGACGAAAAATCCGACCTTCGAGTTTTGGCCATCTGACGCGCGCGTTCGACTCGCCAGCTCGCTGCGAGTCTGCAGAACTTTTTTGGGCCCCATGGGACCAACCAGGTGCCATTTGGGCCCTCCGGGGCCCTCCCTGGGCCCCAGTTTCCTTTGGACGAAAAATCCGACCTTCGAGTTTTGGCCATCTGACGCGCGCGTTCGACTCGCCAGCTCGCTGCGAGTCTGCAGAACTTTTTTGGGCCCCATGGGACCAACCAGGTGCCATTTGGGCCCTCCGGGACCCTCCCTGGGCCCCAGTTTCCTTTGGACGAAAAATCCGACCTTCGAGTTTTGGCCATCTGACGCGCGCGTTCGACTCGCCAGCTCGCTGCGAGTCTGCAGAACTTTTTTGGGCCCCATGGGACCAACCAGGTGCCATTTGGGCCCTCCGGGGCCCTCCCTGGGCCCCAGTTTCCTTTGGACGAAAAATCCGACCTTCGAGTTTTGGCCATCTGACGCGCGCGTTCGACTCGCCAGCTCGCTGCGAGTCTGCAGAACTTTTTTGGGCCCCATGGGACCAACCAGGTGCCATTTGGGCCCTCCGGGACCCTCCCTGGGCCCCAGTTTCCTTTGGACGAAAAATCCGACCTTCGAGTTTTGGCCATCTGACGCGCGCGTTCGACTCGCCAGCTCGCTGCGAGTCTGCAGAACTTTTTTGGGCCCCATGGGACCAACCAGGTGCCATTTGGGCCCTCCGGGGCCCTCCCTGGGCCCCAGTTTCCTTTGGACGAAAAATCCGACCTTCGAGTTTTGGCCATCTGACGCGCGCGTTCGACTCGCCAGCTCGCTGCGAGTCTGCAGAACTTTTTTGGGCCCCATGGGACCAACCAGGTGCCATTTGGGCCCTCCGGGGCCCTCCCTGGGCCCCAGTTTCCTTTGGACGAAAAATCCGACCTTCGAGTTTTGGCCATCTGACGCGCGCGTTCGACTCGCCAGCTCGCTGCGAGTCTGCAGAACTTTTTTGGGCCCCATGGGACCAACCAGGTGCCATTTGGGCCCTCCGGGACCCTCCCTGGGCCCCAGTTTCCTTTGGACGAAAAATCCGACCTTCGAGTTTTGGCCATCTGACGCGCGCGTTCGACTCGCCAGCTCGCTGCGAGTCTGCAGAACTTTTTTGGGCCCCATGGGACCAACCAGGTGCCATTTGGGCCCTCCGGGGCCCTCCCTGGGCCCCAGTTTCCTTTGGACGAAAAATCCGACCTTCGAGTTTTGGCCATCTGACGCGCGCGTTCGACTCGCCAGCTCGCTGCGAGTCTGCAGAACTTTTTTGGGCCCCATGGGACCAACCAGGTGCCATTTGGGCCCTCCGGGACCCTCCCTGGGCCCCAGTTTCCTTTGGACGAAAAATCCGACCTTCGAGTTTTGGCCATCTGACGCGCGCGTTCGACTCGCCAGCTCGCTGCGAGTCTGCAGAACTTTTTTGGGCCCCATGGGACCAACCAGGTGCCATTTGGGCCCTCCGGGGCCCTCCCTGGGCCCCAGTTTCCTTTGGACGAAAAATCCGACCTTCGAGTTTTGGCCATCTGACGCGCGCGTTCGACTCGCCAGCTCGCTGCGAGTCTGCAGAACTTTTTTGGGCCCCATGGGACCAACCAGGTGCCATTTGGGCCCTCCGGGGCCCTCCCTGGGCCCCAGTTTCCTTTGGACGAAAAATCCGACCTTCGAGTTTTGGCCATCTGACGCGCGCGTTCGACTCGCCAGCTCGCTGCGAGTCTGCAGAACTTTTTTGGGCCCCATGGGACCAACCAGGTGCCATTTGGGCCCTCCGGGGCCCTCCCTGGGCCCCAGTTTCCTTTGGACGAAAAATCCGACCTTCGAGTTTTGGCCATCTGACGCGCGCGTTCGACTCGCCAGCTCGCTGCGAGTCTGCAGAACTTTTTTGGGCCCCATGGGACCAACCAGGTGCCATTTGGGCCCTCCGGGGCCCTCCCTGGGCCCCAGTTTCCTTTGGACGAAAAATCCGACCTTCGAGTTTTGGCCATCTGACGCGCGCGTTCGACTCGCCAGCTCGCTGCGAGTCTGCAGAACTTTTTTGGGCCCCATGGGACCAACCAGGTGCCATTTGGGCCCTCCGGGGCCCTCCCTGGGCCCCAGTTTCCTTTGGACGAAAAATCCGACCTTCGAGTTTTGGCCATCTGACGCGCGCGTTCGACTCGCCAGCTCGCTGCGAGTCTGCAGAACTTTTTTGGGCCCCATGGGACCAACCAGGTGCCATTTGGGCCCTCCGGGGCCCTCCCTGGGCCCCAGTTTCCTTTGGACGAAAAATCCGACCTTCGAGTTTTGGCCATCTGACGCGCGCGTTCGACTCGCCAGCTCGCTGCGAGTCTGCAGAACTTTTTTGGGCCCCATGGGACCAACCAGGTGCCATTTGGGCCCTCCGGGGCCCTCCCTGGGCCCCAGTTTCCTTTGGACGAAAAATCCGACCTTCGAGTTTTGGCCATCTGACGCGCGCGTTCGACTCGCCAGCTCGCTGCGAGTCTGCAGAACTTTTTTGGGCCCCATGGGACCAACCAGGTGCCATTTGGGCCCTCCGGGGCCCTCCCTGGGCCCCAGTTTCCTTTGGACGAAAAATCCGACCTTCGAGTTTTGGCCATCTGACGCGCGCGTTCGACTCGCCAGCTCGCTGCGAGTCTGCAGAACTTTTTTGGGCCCCATGGGACCAACCAGGTGCCATTTGGGCCCTCCGGGGCCCTCCCTGGGCCCCAGTTTCCTTTGGACGAAAAATCCGACCTTCGAGTTTTGGCCATCTGACGCGCGCGTTCGACTCGCCAGCTCGCTGCGAGTCTGCAGAACTTTTTTGGGCCCCATGGGACCAACCAGGTGCCATTTGGGCCCTCCGGGGCCCTCCCTGGGCCCCAGTTTCCTTTGGACGAAAAATCCGACCTTCGAGTTTTGGCCATCTGACGCGCGCGTTCGACTCGCCAGCTCGCTGCGAGTCTGCAGAACTTTTTTGGGCCCCATGGGACCAACCAGGTGCCATTTGGGCCCTCCGGGGTCCTCCCTGGGCCCCAGTTTCCTTTGGACGAAAAATCCGACCTTCGAGTTTTGGCCATCTGACGCGCGCGTTCGACTCGCCAGCTCGCTGCGAGTCTGCAGAACTTTTTTGGGCCCCATGGGACCAACCAGGTGCCATTTGGGCCCTCCGGGGCCCTCCCTGGGCCCCAGTTTCCTTTGGACGAAAAATCCGACCTTCGAGTTTTGGCCATCTGACGCGCGCGTTCGACTCGCCAGCTCGCTGCGAGTCTGCAGAACTTTTTTGGGCCCCATGGGACCAACCAGGTGCCATTTGGGCCCTCCGGGGTCCTCCCTGGGCCCCAGTTTCCTTTGGACGAAAAATCCGACCTTCGAGTTTTGGCCATCTGACGCGCGCGTTCGACTCGCCAGCTCGCTGCGAGTCTGCAGAACTTTTTTGGGCCCCATGGGACCAACCAGGTGCCATTTGGGCCCTCCGGGGCCCTCCCTGGGCCCCAGTTTCCTTTGGACGAAAAATCCGACCTTCGAGTTTTGGCCATCTGACGCGCGCGTTCGACTCGCCAGCTCGCTGCGAGTCTGCAGAACTTTTTTGGGCCCCATGGGACCAACCAGGTGCCATTTGGGCCCTCCGGGGCCCTCCCTGGGCCCCAGTTTCCTTTGGACGAAAAATCCGACCTTCGAGTTTTGGCCATCTGACGCGCGCGTTCGACTCGCCAGCTCGCTGCGAGTCTGCAGAACTTTTTTGGGCCCCATGGGACCAACCAGGTGCCATTTGGGCCCTCCGGGGCCCTCCCTGGGCCCCAGTTTCCTTTGGACGAAAAATCCGACCTTCGAGTTTTGGCCATCTGACGCGCGCGTTCGACTCGCCAGCTCGCTGCGAGTCTGCAGAACTTTTTTGGGCCCCATGGGACCAACCAGGTGCCATTTGGGCCCTCCGGGGCCCTCCCTGGGCCCCAGTTTCCTTTGGACGAAAAATCCGACCTTCGAGTTTTGGCCATCTGACGCGCGCGTTCGACTCGCCAGCTCGCTGCGAGTCTGCAGAACTTTTTTGGGCCCCATGGGACCAACCAGGTGCCATTTGGGCCCTCCGGGGTCCTCCCTGGGCCCCAGTTTCCTTTGGACGAAAAATCCGACCTTCGAGTTTTGGCCATCTGACGCGCGCGTTCGACTCGCCAGCTCGCTGCGAGTCTGCAGAACTTTTTTGGGCCCCATGGGACCAACCAGGTGCCATTTGGGCCCTCCGGGGCCTCCCTGGGCCCCAGTTTCCTTTGGACGAAAAATCCGACCTTCGAGTTTTGGCCATCTGACGCGCGCGTTCGACTCGCCAGCTCGCTGCGAGTCTGCAGAACTTTTTTGGGCCCCATGGGACCAACCAGGTGCCATTTGGGCCCTCCGGGGCCCTCCCTGGGCCCCAGTTTCCTTTGGACGAAAAATCCGACCTTCGAGTTTTGGCCATCTGACGCGCGCGTTCGACTCGCCAGCTCGCTGCGAGTCTGCAGAACTTTTTTGGGCCCCATGGGACCAACCAGGTGCCATTTGGGCCCTCCGGGGTTCTCCCTGGGCCCCAGTTTCCTTTGGACGAAAAATCCGACCTTCGAGTTTTGGCCATCTGACGCGCGCGTTCGACTCGCCAGCTCGCTGCGAGTCTGCAGAACTTTTTTGGGCCCCATGGGACCAACCAGGTGCCATTTGGGCCCTCCGGGGCCCTCCCTGGGCCCCAGTTTCCTTTGGACGAAAAATCCGACCTTCGAGTTTTGGCCATCTGACGCGCGCGTTCGACTCGCCAGCTCGCTGCGAGTCTGCAGAACTTTTTTGGGCCCCATGGGACCAACCAGGTGCCATTTGGGCCCTCCGGGGTCCTCCCTGGGCCCCAGTTTCCTTTGGACGAAAAATCCGACCTTCGAGTTTTGGCCATCTGACGCGCGCGTTCGACTCGCCAGCTCGCTGCGAGTCTGCAGAACTTTTTTGGGCCCCATGGGACCAACCAGGTGCCATTTGGGCCCTCCGGGGCCCTCCCTGGGCCCCAGTTTCCTTTGGACGAAAAATCCGACCTTCGAGTTTTGGCCATCTGACGCGCGCGTTCGACTCGCCAGCTCGCTGCGAGTCTGCAGAACTTTTTTGGGCCCCATGGGACCAACCAGGTGCCATTTGGGCCCTCCGGGGCCCTCCCTGGGCCCCAGTTTCCTTTGGACGAAAAATCCGACCTTCGAGTTTTGGCCATCTGACGCGCGCGTTCGACTCGCCAGCTCGCTGCGAGTCTGCAGAACTTTTTTGGGCCCCATGGGACCAACCAGGTGCCATTTGGGCCCTCCGGGGCCCTCCCTGGGCCCCAGTTTCCTTTGGACGAAAAATCCGACCTTCGAGTTTTGGCCATCTGACGCGCGCGTTCGACTCGCCAGCTCGCTGCGAGTCTGCAGAACTTTTTTGGGCCCCATGGGACCAACCAGGTGCCATTTGGGCCCTCCGGGGCCCTCCCTGGGCCCCAGTTTCCTTTGGACGAAAAATCCGACCTTCGAGTTTTGGCCATCTGACGCGCGCGTTCGACTCGCCAGCTCGCTGCGAGTCTGCAGAACTTTTTTGGGCCCCATGGGACCAACCAGGTGCCATTTGGGCCCTCCGGGGCCCTCCCTGGGCCCCAGTTTCCTTTGGACGAAAAATCCGACCTTCGAGTTTTGGCCATCTGACGCGCGCGTTCGACTCGCCAGCTCGCTGCGAGTCTGCAGAACTTTTTTGGGCCCCATGGGACCAACCAGGTGCCATTTGGGCCCTCCGGGGCCCTCCCTGGGCCCCAGTTTCCTTTGGACGAAAAATCCGACCTTCGAGTTTTGGCCATCTGACGCGCGCGTTCGACTCGCCAGCTCGCTGCGAGTCTGCAGAACTTTTTTGGGCCCCATGGGACCAACCAGGTGCCATTTGGGCCCTCCGGGGCCCTCCCTGGGCCCCAGTTTCCTTTGGACGAAAAATCCGACCTTCGAGTTTTGGCCATCTGACGCGCGCGTTCGACTCGCCAGCTCGCTGCGAGTCTGCAGAACTTTTTTGGGCCCCATGGGACCAACCAGGTGCCATTTGGGCCCTCCGGGGCCCTCCCTGGGCCCCAGTTTCCTTTGGACGAAAAATCCGACCTTCGAGTTTTGGCCATCTGACGCGCGCGTTCGACTCGCCAGCTCGCTGCGAGTCTGCAGAACTTTTTTGGGCCCCATGGGACCAACCAGGTGCCATTTGGGCCCTCCGGGGCCCTCCCTGGGCCCCAGTTTCCTTTGGACGAAAAATCCGACCTTCGAGTTTTGGCCATCTGACGCGCGCGTTCGACTCGCCAGCTCGCTGCGAGTCTGCAGAACTTTTTTGGGCCCCATGGGACCAACCAGGTGCCATTTGGGCCCTCCGGGGCCCTCCCTGGGCCCCAGTTTCCTTTGGACGAAAAATCCGACCTTCGAGTTTTGGCCATCTGACGCGCGCGTTCGACTCGCCAGCTCGCTGCGAGTCTGCAGAACTTTTTTGGGCCCCATGGGACCAACCAGGTGCCATTTGGGCCCTCCGGGGCCCTCCCTGGGCCCCAGTTTCCTTTGGACGAAAAATCCGACCTTCGAGTTTTGGCCATCTGACGCGCGCGTTCGACTCGCCAGCTCGCTGCGAGTCTGCAGAACTTTTTTGGGCCCCATGGGACCAACCAGGTGCCATTTGGGCCCTCCGGGGCCCTCCCTGGGCCCCAGTTTCCTTTGGACGAAAAATCCGACCTTCGAGTTTTGGCCATCTGACGCGCGCGTTCGACTCGCCAGCTCGCTGCGAGTCTGCAGAACTTTTTTGGGCCCCATGGGACCAACCAGGTGCCATTTGGGCCCTCCGGGGCCCTCCCTGGGCCCCAGTTTCCTTTGGACGAAAAATCCGACCTTCGAGTTTTGGCCATCTGACGCGCGCGTTCGACTCGCCAGCTCGCTGCGAGTCTGCAGAACTTTTTTGGGCCCCATGGGACCAACCAGGTGCCATTTGGGCCCTCCGGGGCCCTCCCTGGGCCCCAGTTTCCTTTGGACGAAAAATCCGACCTTCGAGTTTTGGCCATCTGACGCGCGCGTTCGACTCGCCAGCTCGCTGCGAGTCTGCAGAACTTTTTTGGGCCCCATGGGACCAACCAGGTGCCATTTGGGCCCTCCGGGGCCCTCCCTGGGCCCCAGTTTCCTTTGGACGAAAAATCCGACCTTCGAGTTTTGGCCATCTGACGCGCGCGTTCGACTCGCCAGCTCGCTGCGAGTCTGCAGAACTTTTTTGGGCCCCATGGGACCAACCAGGTGCCATTTGGGCCCTCCGGGGCCCTCCCTGGGCCCCAGTTTCCTTTGGACGAAAAATCCGACCTTCGAGTTTTGGCCATCTGACGCGCGCGTTCGACTCGCCAGCTCGCTGCGAGTCTGCAGAACTTTTTTGGGCCCCATGGGACCAACCAGGTGCCATTTGGGCCCTCCGGGGCCCTCCCTGGGCCCCAGTTTCCTTTGGACGAAAAATCCGACCTTCGAGTTTTGGCCATCTGACGCGCGCGTTCGACTCGCCAGCTCGCTGCGAGTCTGCAGAACTTTTTTGGGCCCCATGGGACCAACCAGGTGCCATTTGGGCCCTCCGGGGCCCTCCCTGGGCCCCAGTTTCCTTTGGACGAAAAATCCGACCTTCGAGTTTTGGCCATCTGACGCGCGCGATCGACTCGCCAGCTCGCTGCGAGTCTGCAGAACTTTTTTGGGCCCCATGGGACCAACCAGGTGCCATTTGGGCCCTCCGGGGCCCTCCCTGGGCCCCAGTTTCCTTTGGACGAAAAATCCGACCTTCGAGTTTTGGCCATCTGACGCGCGCGATCGACTCGCCAGCTCGCTGCGAGTCTGCAGAACTTTTTTGGGCCCCATGGGACCAACCAGGTGCCATTTGGGCCCTCCGGGGCCCTCCCTGGGCCCCAGTTTCCTTTGGACGAAAAATCCGACCTTCGAGTTTTGGCCATCTGACGCGCGCGATCGACTCGCCAGCTCGCTGCGAGTCTGCAGAACTTTTTTGGGCCCCATGGGACCAACCAGGTGCCATTTGGGCCCTCCGGGGCCCTCCCTGGGCCCCAGTTTCCTTTGGACGAAAAATCCGACCTTCGAGTTTTGGCCATCTGACGCGCGCGATCGACTCGCCAGCTCGCTGCGAGTCTGCAGAACTTTTTTGGGCCCCATGGGACCAACCAGGTGCCATTTGGGCCCTCCGGGGCCCTCCCTGGGCCCCAGTTTCCTTTGGACGAAAAATCCGACCTTCGAGTTTTGGCCATCTGACGCGGCGATCGACTCGCCTGCTCGCTGCTTGTCTGCAGAACTTTTTTCGGCCCGATTCGACCAACCAGGTTCCATTTGGGCTTTCTGGGACTACCATATAGTCTCCCAGCCTTATAGCCTTATAGTCTCGCAGCTATCCGATAATAATGCCCATCTGCGAATTATTCTACTTTAGAATCCATTTTTAACCCCTGTATCTACCCTCGGAATCAACCTTTAAACCCTTGTAATCCCTAGTAACCCCTTGTGATTTTCTGTAAACTCTTGTAATCCCCTTTAACTTTTGGTAATCTCCTGTAACCCCTTGTAATCCTCTTTAAACCTTTGTAATCCCCGGTAACCCCTTTTAATCCCCTGTAAACCCTTGTAATCCCTGTAACCCCTTGTGATCCCCTGCAAACCCTTGTAATCCCTGTAAACCCTTGTGTACCCCTGTAATCCCGTGTATACCCCTGTATTCCCTTGTAATCCCTGCAACACTTGTGTAATCCCCTTTATACGCCTGTATTCTCTTTCAATCCCATGTAATCCCCTGCAATCCTTGTATCCCTTGTAATCCCCTGTTTAACCCTTGTATACCCTTGTAATCCTCTGTATACCCCTGTATTCTTTTTAATCCCGTGTAATCCCTTGTATACCATTGTAATCCCCTTTTAAACCCTTGTGTTCCTTGTAATCCCCTGCAAGCCTTGTATCCCCTCGTAATACCCTGTAAATTCTTTTATTCCCTTGTAGATCCCCTGTAATCCCTTGTATTCCCTTTGTTATCCCCTTTAATCCCTTGTATTTCCAATTAATACCCTCTATACAATTGTATCCCTTGTAGATCCCCTGTTAACTCTTGTATCCCCTCTTAATCCCCTGTTAACACTTGTATAACCTTGTAATCACCTCTATACCCTATTTTTCTTTTTTAATCCCATGTAATTCCCTTTAACCCTTGTATCCCCTTGTAAACCCTGCAACCCTTGTATCCCTTGTAATCCCATGTAATCATCGACAAAAATGCCTTGAAATTAAGGAACCCGAAAATAATACTTTCCAGAGATAGAAAAACACCAAAGATATAATAATAAACCATAAAGGAACCAGGACGGTAAGGATGGAGAAGATTGACACAGATTACAAAGCACAAATTAAAAAATTTAACCTGACGTAGCTCCTTTAATTCGCACAATCTGCGACCTACCGTTTCTTCACCTTTTTTGAGGAGCTAATCACTACGTTTATACGATTTCTTAAATTACGGGTTAATGATTCGGCGATTTTTGCAGGAGTATGACTTTTCTTTATTTCCATATTTGCATTCGATGAGTCATGGAATACGCATATGCATTGTTGAGAGAGAAAATTAATGTGCACTGAGCTGAGTGAAATTGGAGTCAGAGTTGACATCCAAGTCATCTGCACAGCAGTCTGCACTGCTTAAAGAGGTCATAATCTCCCGATCCTTCTAGTCCAAAGAAGTGGAAACACAGTAGCAAAAAATGCGTAGACTCAGTAGAATTTCACTAGATTGTCCTTTATCGAAAGAAGCAAAACAGTAGAACTAACGTTGGCTGACAGATTTCAGGCAATATTTATAACGACATGTTGCACCGGATTCTTTAGGGGGTGTACGCAAACAATTAACAAGAACCCTATTCACAGAACAGAGCCTTTGTTATTAGCAGCCTGTAAAAAGTTCATCAAATGTGTGAGAATGTACCCCGGGTGATAAAGAAGTAACAACGGAGCTATTCAAACCATAAATTAATAATATTAGTTACAGAGAACAGCCTCTATACGGCTCACAACACGTGCAGAATGTACTGCACCGAGTGGTAAACAAGTATCAAGGAAGCTATTCACCTTTATTTAGCGTAATTTCGCCGGCCCACCAGTAGAGCAACTTTTGACGTTGTAGAAACGTATTTCGGTTCTAGCAAACTCGAGCAAGTTTGGCCGTTATGAGAACTTTTTGAGCATCATATAGGTTACCAGGACATATCTAACACAAACACGGGAACGCGTTCGTAGGAAATTTTAATATATATATGAATTTGTTGAATGTTTATAGGCATTTTGAACTAAGCTTACGATCCTTATCTACAACGGATGGAAAGGCAGTTTTTTTTATTTTTATTGTTTACTGGTCATGAACGGAAATGGATCACATCCGGTTAATGGTCAGTATGTCCACATTACCAAAAATATCTCAATCAACAACACAGATTTATTTCCGGTACCACGTATCCATCACGTGTATTGTTCGTATAGAAGCTGTCAAGCTTACCTATTTCCTGGGTCATGTCAAAATCTTGTAATCGTTCACAACTTTATACCCCAAAAACGTTACTTTTCTAGAAGAGCTAAAACTGATGGCTCATGAATGGCTGGCTGATGAATTACACGTGGTTTTGTGTCAGATAGGAAAACAGTCACACGCGAGGAAAACAAGATTATATCAGCTATTAATTAATGTTTCTTTAAAAATTGAGGTAGTAAATCTTGTTATTTAGGTAGCAACTTTTAGGATTTGTGGCAATTTTTAGCATGTTTTTAATTGCGGTGTTCCAGTGAGCAACTTCCAGCAGGACAGGCCTTTACACCAGGCCTTCGCACCATTTAATTGATCACTTGATTTCATTTCTGCTTCTAATGATATTATGTTCAGGCATGTTTTTTTAACTTTTATCTATGAGTTAAAGTGCGAGTGCATGCGCAACTTCCATGCCAAAAAAATGCGGTTTTTAAAGGATGACTGAACTTTCTCTGTCAAACACAGCGGCGATCACGCTCCACCACAGGCGGCCTAAGAGTTAGCCTCCACGCAGACGTTCTTAGGCTTGTCACGCGTTCCTCCCCATGAACTTCTGCTCGACTCGAGGCGTTCAATTACTTGAAGCGTGGGCGAGCACGAAGACAAGCGCGCGAAAATAAGTAACTGAATGCCTGGAAGAGGATGAATATTCTGCCGAAAGTCCCCCAAAATTGAAGAATCCAGACTACAAACAACAGGGCATTTCTATTCTCTATAAATACTTCTTGTTACACACCCAATCGAAAATATTCGCAATATTCATACAATTCCCTTTTCAACATTCGGGACAGTTTATGATTACAATTTTAAGTTCGTAAGTATTTTTCTAATAGGATTTTTGCTAGTAACATCAAGATAAATCGATGGTGTATACCTGTTTTTAAAACAAATTTAAAATGCAAGCTTTTGTGAATTGCAAAGGGAATCTTTCCAGTGGGTGATATACTTCTTCTGCATGTGATCTACAAAATCATGATTGAGAAATCATCGTAATGTAATAATTGAGCTTCTTTATAAGATTAGCCAAAAAACTAGTTTTCTCATTACGATGGGGATCCATGGAAATCACTAGGGTATACAAGGGTTTACAGGGGTTACAAGGGTTTACTGGGGATTACAAGGGTATTCTTTGTTTTCATGTGACGTAATCATTTTCCTAAATTATAAATTAGCAATCCAAGGGTTTGCAAGGGATTACAAGCGTTTACTGGGATTACAAGGGTATAAAGGAGACTACAAGGGTTTACAGGGGATTAAAAGGGGATACAAGGGTTTACTGGGGAGTACAAGGGGATACAAGGGTTGCAGGGGATTACAAAAGGAAACAAGGGTTACAGTGGATTACAAGGGTTTACAATGGATTACAAGGGTTTAATGGGATTACAAGGGTATAAAGAGGATTACAAGGGATTACAGGGGATTACAAGGGGTTACAGGGGGTTACACTGAGTTACAAGGGTTCAAAGAATATCTTAGGGTTTACTGCGGATTACTAGCGATCAGGGCATTACAACGAACAGGGCATTACAACGGTTGACAGAGGATTACAAGAGATTACAGGGCATTACAGGGGATTACAAGGGTTTACAGGGAATCACAAGCGGTTACAACAGATTACAAGGGATTACAGGATTACAGGGGATAACAAAAGTTTTACACAAGGGGTTACAGGAGATTAAGAGGGGTTACAGGGGATTACAAGAGATTACAGGGGATTAGAAAGATTTATAGGGGATTACCAGGGTTTACAGGGGATTTTAAGGGGTTACAAGAGATTACCACGGGTTACAGCGGATTACAATGGATTACAGGGGATTAGAAAGGTTTACTGGGATCACAAGGGGTTACAAGGGGATACAGGGGATTCCAAGAGTTTACTGGGTATTACAAGGGTTTACAGATTATTACAGCGGTTTACAAGGGATTACAAGGGTTTACTGGATTACAAGGGTATAAAAGAAATTACAAGGGTTTACAGAGGATTTCAAGGTTTACAGGGATAACAGAATTAAAGGGGATTACAAAGGTTTATAGGGCATCACAATGGGTTACAGGAGATTACAAGGGGTGAGAAGGTATTACAAGGGTTTACAAGGTATTACACAGGATTACAAAGTTTATAGGTATAACAAGGGTTACAGGAGATCCAAAGGATTACAGGGGATTACACGGTTTAGAGGGAATCACAAGGGTTACAGGAGATTACAAGGGGTTACAGGATTACAGGGGATTACAAAGCTTTTCAGGGGATCACAAAGGGTTACAGGAGATTACAAGGGGTTACAGGGGATTACAAGAGTATACAAGGCTTCACAGGGGATGAGAAAGGTTTAAAGGGATTACAAGGGTTTACAGGGAATTACCAGGGTTTGCAGGGTTTCCAATCAGAGGGAACGTTACAGTTCCTCAGAAGTGATGAATGCGAGGAATGTGACTGTGCAAGGAATTACAATTCCAAGATGGCGGAAAATCTGGACGCCTGCATAGAGAACGCTTAGCGCGTTTTCGGCGACAAAAACGATGTTTTCTTAAATCTGCCAACGGGGTTTGGGAAGTCATTAGTGTTCCAGATGGCTCCGCTCGTTCACGCGGGGCTTTCAACTTGTGATGATGGTTTTGCTGCAAATCCCATCGTCGTAGTGATTTCCCCATTACTTAGCCTCATGGAAGACCAAACCAATTTTTTGCTGGCCCAGGGAATCTCGGCTGGGTCGATAGGAGAAGACAAGGCTGCCAACGCGAAGATCGAGAACGGAGAGTGTTGTGTTGTGTTTACTTCACCTGAATCTCTGTTGGGAAATGGTCTGTGGAGGAGTATGTGTCTTCGGACATTTACAAGAAGAATTTAATCGGAATTGTTGTGGATGAAGCACACTGTATTAGCCATTGGTGAGTGTTATTTTTGTTGTTAAAGAGGCCTTTTGGCCTGCCTAAGCGACTTTTGTTTAATCTTTCATTCATTTGTTAAAAAAAAATTTTTCGTTTCAATACTTCTATGTCCGCAGCCTCATCAGTCACCTCGAATTTTTGACAATTGCTCTATCATTCCAAGTGATCTTGTATTTTCTCTGAAACTTTTCCATCAGCTTAAGAACTTTTTTATTGTACTTGTCTGTGGCTATTACATATGACAGACAAGAGAAGACATTATTTCATAATTTATCTTACCCTTGCACAATTGCATTAAAAAAAAAGACAAGTTGGCTAAGGAAAATAATACGAGCTTTTATATTATTACAATATGTAGTTATTTTTTGCTTTGTTTACAGGGGAACTTCTTCAGGGCACGATGGTTTTTTAAATTAAGTGAAATTCGGTCCTTGGTGTCCAGGTTTGCAATTATCCAACTGAGGTAACTCAACCTGTTCCCTGTTCCCAACTGTGACACGATTTTTGATGGCAGAGTGGTTAACCCAGTGGATGTCTCTGTTTTGAGGATCACATGTCATATCCCTTGTTGCAATTCTAAGGTCAATATATTTGTCAGGACGTTTGAGAGGTGTTAGTGTTTGTGGGTGAGAAGGGGGAATTAAGGTTGTGTTTACATAGGCAATTTTGGTTGGGGCAACTTGATGCAATTTTTGTCGCTGCAGCAAAATTACATCAAGTTTCAAACATGTTCGAAACCCCAGCGTGATCACAGCAACAAATTGCTCTGAAAATCACACATGGTTTACACATGTGATTTTGAAGTTGCAACTTAAGGGCAACAAAAATTGCATCGAGTTGCCACGACAATAATCAACAATTGTAGCCCAGGTATACTTTTTTGTTTAAGTTGTTTAAAATTGAGATTAGTAAGAGAAAACGATTCAGTTACTACAACAGCTCTATTAGTGAAGCTCCCCCTACATCCCCCTCCCTCTTTTTCACCACCAATAAAGGTGCACACACACACATTGAAATTCAGACTTTTAATAAGCATCCATTCTCAAATTAAGAAATTCCCACCTAAGATCTAAGTTTGTAGGGGTAGACTTTTCGGTGGTAAATTGAAAATTTATAAGCCCACCCTCTATCAATTCCCCTGCTCTTGAGGTAAAAAATTAAACTAGCCAAACACAGATTTCGAGGATAAATTGGCTAGTATAATATGGCAAGAAAGCTGTATTCTGATTTTGGTTCCCAAATGAAGATAACTACATTAATACAAGGATGTCATTGACAAAAACCTGAGTTCCAATTTGCCTGATCATGACTGAAATGAGGGACGCTGTGGCATTCATGTGCATATTTCTTGACTTCAAAAGAGTAGAGCCAGCTACAACAGCAGCAGGTGTCCAGTCACAGCCTTTCTCCTTTACGGTTGCACATGTCATGCGGAAACAAAAAAAAGGGGCGCCCTTTCCTTCCATTCTTTGCTCAGCTTTTGTAGACAAAAGTTCTGCATATCATCAGATCCACTTTTACGCATCAAAGATGGGTTCTTTTTAGAACAAATCATTGCACTCCCTGCATAATGCTTCCAAAGTTTTTTTAATTAAACAGTTTTTCAGGGAAGGACACTGAAAATGCAGCATCAGCTATCTGCTTGTAAGTCCCCTTTTTTGCCAAGGCTTTGCCCAGGGTTTGGAGACCCTCACCCAAGGTAGCTTTATATTCCTTATCGATAGCTTGATAAGTCAAAATAACCTTCGATAGAGAAAAAGCACATTTATTAAAACAATGTCTTTATTGAGAATCGGAAATTTTTTTTTTGATCCGTGAGAACGAATCAAGAAACATTTAGCTAAATAAGATGTACTGCACTTGGCACAGTAAGAAAAAAGTAGTTCACTGACCTGTACTCTAGGGTTTTCAGCGGCATTGTCTTTAGGTTGAGTTTCGTTGTTTCCTTGGCATGTTCTATTCGTCTGAGTTGGCAACACAGGAATATCTTGTCTCGAACAGGTTCCGGTAGGAAAGAAATTATGGTGCCAAGTGTTTACACAGTTGGGAAATGCGCGCACCACAACTGGAACAGAAGCCCTGACTGCTTTATATGCAATAATCTGAATGGCTGGAGTCGCATTTGAAGGGAACAACGTTTTGTTTATCGATTTCATTGTGGATTTGACATTACGGGCAGCTTCAAACGACGGCGCCCCAGACACTTCTTCACTTAATCCTCGCTTGATGCGGACTGCGTTCTTCTTTGAAACTTCTTCTCTAAGCTCGTCTTAAAGAGTTTTAAGACTGGACATCATCTTTTCAACCTTCCGTAGTGTGGAAATGTTTTGGTTTCTGGTCCGTGATATACTATACCTTCTATAACCAGCTTCTCGACGTTGAGAAAAGCCATCTTCCTCTCTTCTCTTGCTTGTTTTAGCTTCGGGTGTAAGGCCTTTCTTATTGCATCGACTTCTTTTGAGAAATCATCCGCAACTCCATATTTTGCACCTTTTGGTACATTCTTAATGTGGGATTTTATAAATTCTTTATCCTGAAAGAAGGTTACCTTTGCAATAATGGGTCTTGGCTGCACTTGCTTTGAGGTCTTAGGGCGTGTAGGTATTCTGTGTACTCTGTCAAATTGGATGTTTTTAAGTTCATCGATTGGTTATTTGCATCTCCTTCTTCAAGAAGTTTCTCAGCGTTGTCTCAGTATCACGCGGAGATTCATCGTCAACATCTCTGACGCCGAAAAACTTAATGTTAATGCGCTGGTTGAAGCACTCTTGCTTGCTAATTCGCCGCTATAGCTCATTTATTTTAACAATCTCTTTGTTCGCAGTAATCAGTTCTTTGGTCGCTGCTTTCACCTGAGATTTTAAATCTCTCACCTCTGCTTGCAAAAACTCGAGACTTTGCTTCATGTTTTTTTTGTCTTCCTCGAGCTGAATTATCCTGGAACGTAGATTCTCAACTTCACGAATAAACGACAGCACTTTGTCAAGCTTCTCCTGTATAAGGTGTAGCTTATTGTTGCAGATTGTGCAGCTGCTTTATACGCCTTGTACATGCTCTTCAGTTGGTAACTCATCTTCCGTTTGAGAACTAGAAGCTCGGTGTCGTATGCCCTTTCTTCGCCGGTTTTCTCGGGCCTTATTCTCACTTTCGGTTAGAACTTGTGGTGCTTGCTCTTCTTCCTTTATTTCGTCTGGCATTGTGGTTAAAGAAAATTATTTGCCTTTTTGATAGCAAGAAATTATACTTGGGAAGGCGGAGCACTCGAAACCGCGACCGCCATCTTTCGCGCCCAGTCCCAGTCCGATTGGAGTTGATCCGACGATTTTTTATAAAACCTCAAATTTACTGAGAAAAGGGGTTATAACGGCTATAAGACGTACTGCTTCACTAGAAAAGACTAAGTTTTTGCCACTTGGAATTGATATGACCATTTTTGCTTTATATCTGAAATTCAGGCAGAAAAATGGTCCTAACTACAATAACACGTCGGGCTACGCTAGACTTTAGAAGTTTTTCCCACTCAAAGTGGATATGACCATTTCTGCCTCTTACCTAAAATTTACTTCAGAAAGTGGTTTTAACCAATATGACATTTACTTAAAAAAGTGGTTTTAACTACAATAACATCTGCTGCTATGCTAGAAAAGACTAACTTTTTGCCACCGATTTAATTTGACTATTTTTGGTTCATACCTAAAATTGACTCAAAATAGTAGTCTTAACTACTATAACATGTCCTGCTACGCTAGAGAAAAATTTCTTTTTGCAAAACGGAGCTGATATGACAATTTTTTGCCTGGTACTTTTTACCCTAAAGAAGTGCATTCAACTCCTATAACACGTCCTGCTACGCTAAATATACTAGCTACTGACTACTTGCTAATTGGAGTTTTTTGCTGATCTTTTCTTTATACCGCAAGCCTACTGAGAAAAGTGGTTTTATCTGATAGAGACCTTAAGTACCGCGGCGGGAAGGTGGCGACGGGGACGGTACATCACTGTCACGGCAACTTAATCCCGCCAGTTTTCAAAAAGATACCACTTCGAAAATACTTTGGTAACGAGGAAACAATAGACGATAAAGAATTCGTCCTTTTATTAAAGAAAAATTTTTAAAGAACCCTAGCTTCCTTTATATCTAAACACTACGAAGAATTTAACCTTTAAACTATGATTTTTGTACAATGTAAAGCTGAATTTCGAGTCTACCGAAATGCTCTGCGTTCTGTGACTTCTTTTGCTGAGGCACTCCTGATATCCGACACGGCTTAATGCAGTCAAATTGAGTGAACCGTACCCTTAAAAAATTTTTATTAATGAACTGATTATTTCAAACATGAACCCGGTTATCGTTTCAAGAATGCAATTATGCTCTCGGTCGCTTGATTGAAATTTTCGGTATGAAGCAAAAATGATCATATAAACTTTAAGGGAAACTTTAAGTTAGTACTTCCTAGCGTAGCCGTACATCTTATAGTAGTACAATTCACTTCTTTTTGTAATATAGAAGTACAAGGCAAAAATCGTCATATCAACTTGGTTTCGCAGAGATTAGGCTTTTTTAACGTAGCAGGACATTTAGAGTTTAGGGCACTATTCTGAGTCAATTTTAGGTGTAAAGCAAAAAAGGCATTATCAACTTCATGTGGCGAAAAAAATTAGTTTTTTCCAGCTGAGATGCACGTGCTATAGCCGTTAAAACCCATTTTGTAAGTAAATTTTAGGTAATAGGCAAAAATGCTTATAACAACTCCAAAAGGCAAAAAGCGTCTTTTCTAGCGTAGCAAAACGTTTTATACAAGTAAGGACCATTTTTCTGAGTGATTTAAGGGAAAATAAGAGAAAGTAATTTTTTTAGCGTAGCAGAACTATTATAGTAGTAGAAACCGTTTTCATGAGTAAATTGACGTAAAGCACAAGTATAAAACAACTTTTCACAGCGAGTTTCAGGTATTAAGAAAAAATCTTCGAATTAAGAGTAATTGGTTAAAAAGTAGTCTTTTCTAGCGTACGAGGACGTTTTATAGTAGAGGAAACCGTTTTTTCCGTGATTTGTGGTATTAACGAAAAATCGTCGAATAAACTCTAATTAGCAATAAAACTTAGCCCTAACCTCAAACCTAACTCTTACTCTTAAACCCTAACCCTAACCCTAACTATGAAATAAAGGTATTAAGGAAAAATGGTCAAATCAACTCCAATTAGCAAAAACGAAGTCTTTTTTAGTAGTAGTTAAAACAACTTTTTGAGTAAATTTGAACTCCAACTGGCAAAGAGTCAGTTTTTCCAAACGTAGAAGCACGTCTTATCCTAATTGAAACCACTTCTTTGGGTAAATTCGAAGTACCAAGGAAAAATTGTCATATTAACTCCATTTGAAGAAAGGTAAGTGTTTTTTAGAGTATCGGGCAGGTAAAACCACTGCAATTAAGGTATTAAGGAAACATCAGCAAATGTACTTCAATTGGCAAAAAGGTCGTCTATTTTAGCGTAAAAGGACCTGTTATAAAACAACTTTTTCCAATAAAATTAAGACAATAACGGAAAATTAATGAATCTACTCCAATTGGGAAAAATTTAGTTTATTTTAGCGTAGCAGAACGTATTATAGTACATAAAAGTAGTTTTCTTTATTACCTCAAATTCCACAAAAACAGAGATTTTATCTACTATAACACGTCCTGCTATGTTAAAAAAGGATAGGGTTAGGGTTTCAGAGTTAAGGTTAGGTTTAGCGTTATGCTTGATATCAGCATTTCTGGTTCATTATTAAAATTTACTCAAAAAACAAAAACACTGCATATCACTTTGCTCTTAAAACCTCGAGTTGATTTCTTTAGCTCTTTTAGCGTCTTTTGGGTTCTACTAGTAGTACTAGTAGTAGTAGGTTAAAATAATCGTTATGTAGCAATTCCTTCAGTTAAACTGAAATTTTTTGAAGTAGAAAAAGCTGCGTTTGTAAGTCAACTAACGGTATTAACAAAAATTGTTGTAGTCAAAAAAACTGTTTTAACAAGCTAGCGGCATTTCGACATACAAAAAGCTACGATTGTTAGTCAGCTTGACGTATTAATCCAAAATCGTTATTTTTAGCTTTTTTCTGGCTTCTAGGAGTAGAGAAAGCTACGATTGGGAGCAAACTTGAGGTATTAAGGAAAAATCGTAATGATGAGTATTTCTGCCTTTCTGACTCTAAAAGAAGCAAACGCTACGTATTTAAGTCCACTCGAGGTATAAGGCAAACACTGTTATTTTGAGATTTTTGAGTTTTAACGGCGTTTTAAGCTAACCTTGGTCCTTTACAAGTAGATAAACTTATTTTAATAGGTCAAAGTATTAGTCAAAAAAACCGCACTATCTAGTTTTTTATCAGTCAAATCGGCTGTTTTAACGTAGCTAGGGCTTCTAGAAGTAGAAAGAGTATGGTGGCGCATGACTGCCATAGCAATTTTGCATATTTTTATTACATTTTTTTCCTAAAAAACTAGTTTTACTCAGTTAAAAAACATAATAAAGTTAAGTTACATTTGTTTTAATTTTAAACTAAATTAACATAAAATGAAATAAAATTAAAATTAAAATCAATTTCAAATCAAATTAAAAGCAAATTTAATATAAAATGAATTAAAACTAAAATTGAAATCAATTTGAAATCAAATTGAAAGCAAATCCACAATGAATCACACATTATTTTTTTTAATCAAAAGAAAAACAAAACGAAAATATCTCCATGGTCCAGGGCTGCCATACGCCAGCATGCTTTGCGTGATGGTCTCAGAAATAACAAAATGGCGGACAAAGGGTGGAAGGACTTTCAAGCCGAAATGAAACGAAAGAGAGTAGGGACACGGGCAGGTAAAGGCAAAGACGACAAGAGCTGTAAGGAGGAACTAACTGTGCAACGATTAAGTTCCGAAGTGGCCGGTAAACAACAAAAATACACTAGAATCGGCCCAAGAGAGTTTGTTGATTTCAGTGCAAGAGAGCTGACCATCGCAAACATCAAGGAAGCATGCACAAGCCATTTCGCATCAAAGATCGGGGCAGGTATGGTATGTGATAAAAAAGGCCCCTCTTGTGGTACAATAAAGCAAATACCAAACACTAAATTAATCCATGTTCGCTTTATTGATGAAACTGAGGTCGAAATTGAAGGTAAATGTGACGACACCCAATCCGACAGCGAAGATACTAGCCGTAAGAAAACACTGAGAAGGAAACAGGGCAATGCTGCATCAGTTTCTAAAGTTACTCAGTCACTTCCAAGCCCAAGTAAAAAGGGCAAAATGGAAAACACTAGATCGAAAGTTATTCCCAAGAGCCTCTCCGTATCAGCCATACTCAACTTGGGTCGTGTTGTTAAATCTGGCACTACCATGGTTAACTTGAATACTTTTCACTTGGATACCATGGTATGGTCAACTGTCGATATCCCAGTGGAATTTCAGATCTCAAAAGATCTGCTTGGGCAGGGAGGATTTAGAAAGGCTTACAGGGCGAAAACTAACACCCAAGAATTTTCAAATGCAGAGTGGGTTGTGAAGAAATACAAGAAGAGTGTCCTTAAAGGAATTGAAGCTATCAATCAAACGCTTGCGCAGCACACCAGGAAAGTTGTTCAAATGCACCACCTTGCTCGAAATTTTGCTGCTCAACTTACACATGTAGTCTTGGACCCAGACCTAAGAGATTTATTTGGTGAAACATTCACCTACAAAACCATTTACCTTGGCAAGCTTCCAGATGGGGAATTTGTCACTGTTGAAGAATTTGTGGAAGGTAAAATGGGTAAACTCGTCAATAATGATGGAACAACTTGTGGAAGTAAAGAGGATGCGATACTACAAAAAGCAGAATGTTTGGTTCATTTCTCCTATGAGCAGTCAAATTATCAAGTTATGCTTTTGGATGTGCAGGGGGTTGACTATGAGCTGTTTGATCCAGAGATTGCCTCTGCTGAGTTATTAGACAGCCAAAATGAAGTCCTCTTCACCACAGGGAACCTTTCTGCTGCTGCTATTGAAAACTTTAAAGTCAACCACACATGTAATTTTTATTGCAGATGTTTGGCACTGAAGCCATTTTAAACAAAATTGACAAACTTTGTATCAACTAAGATTAAAAAAGCAAAGACACTGCAGAGACAAAACAAATCACATGTACGACTTCAGTAATCTGCTTAGGAAAAAGGAACTATGTATTTATTTCCTGACCTATATTTTGTGTTGTTGATTGTAGTTGCAGTTTTACAATACCTTCGGCTATACAAGGGACAAGGAAGGGAAAATGTGAGGGACTTGGAGGCAATCTTGGCTGTCCTAAATTTGAAAACTGGAAATTGCACAATTTTCTTACAGCTGCAATAACAAAGAAGAGTTGATACCTTGAAAGGGAAATATTTCAAGTTCTAAAACACATTTCTGATTCTATATAATACACACTCTTACAGTGTTGTTTTGTTTGCCAGGGGAATTTTTCAAGATTTGATGGGTTGGCCAACTTTGGTTCTAAGTCCCTCAATTCAAGGTGGTTGTGCTGCTTAACTTGTTTCCTTATGAAAACTAACTTTAAGTCTTGTTTGTGTAATATCAGTAATTGATGATGTTTATTGATTTACTACATGTGGAAGTAGAAGCGCTGTCCATCTACACTCAATCATTGTTGCTGTTGAGTTTGCATGTCTGAACAAATGACTTCTCTGATGTACATTTCAACATGTTACAAGCCTTTCTCATGTTAACTCTGAGTATTATAATAGGCTACAAAGCAACCTTTCTGTAGGGTTGTTACTTTATCATTATTACTCATGCTGTGATATTCATACATGGATAGGTTGGGTTTCAATCATAGTTATATTTCATTCTGAGTTAATCTGGTGGTCAACTATGTAGATTATAGGTGTACTTGGACACTCCCATTATCTGATGTACACTTCTTACCTACCATAATGTTACAAACTTTTATAATGTCAGTCAGTGTCAGATGTTCTGAATTTCAATAAACACTGGTCTGAGATGGGGTACAGAGGCCCAGTGAAGCTAACAGGAATAACAGGAATTAGTAAGTACGATAGAAGCTTCCTGTGGAGGAAAAGGAAGTCTATAGTATGATAATGTATATAAAAGCTCAAAAGGAATCCTCGCAAAGTATTGATAGTTAGCTGCGTTTTACGTAGTGGAGAAGAACTGATTTAAAAGGTAGATACCTTTTCTCAGTACATAAAAATTTACATGTACCTGTCAACTTCATCGTGAGGATTATAATATCCTTCACCTTTGAGCCCAGCTAGTTGTTCTTTAAAATACTTCTCCAGCCGTTCATGAAGTTCCTTCCACCACCGTTCTATCTGTTTGTTGAAAAAAAAAAATTACTCACATACATTACAAATTTCGTACGTCCTATGGAATTTCATTATTCTGAAATCATGACCTACCTGGTTTGAAGTTGATGGCCCATATATGACAATGTCAAAAGGATTCATATCACCATTGGATTGACGAAGGTACGAGTGCATTGTCGCCATAATTCCAGTCTCACTTCCTCTATCGATTCTAATGTGGGACGCAAATGTCCTTTTTTCATACAAGTGCTCTAAATACCAACGCGCGATCCTTTTAGGATCCGAGTTTCCAGTCCAAATCTTAAGCCAAAGAATTTTTCTGCTAGCTGTGTCGATAGAACCGTAAATAGCTAAAGGAAAAGTGCTGTTCTGATAGCCCATGAGCTTATCATGCCCGTCCATCGAGTGTACCCAGTTGGTTACCTTTGTTGAGAAATGACCTTTCGTCTTTCCCTTCTTTACTGTTGGACATCGAGATTCAAGTCCCTCTGGGTCGAGGTCAAACATTACGGCATGTACCAAATTCCTTGGAACGTTTAGTAGATATTCATGCTTGTGCATGGCTCGGTAGCCCAAAAGTTTACCTGGCCCATCAAGTTCTTTTCGAACTGCTGATTTAACTTCCTCAACCGTGACATCCGTATTCGTGTAGCGAATATCGAAATGCCGCATTCTTCGATCAAGGGTTCGCAAGCTCCAAGCGTAGTCACCAAAATCTCGTTCCATAAAGTTTAGAATCTCATCTCTTTTAAGGCCTCAAGTGGCGAACATACTTTTGAAGCTCTTCCTTTAAGTCGAGATCTTCCATCCAACTCGCGTTGCGCGTTCTGGCGGCCATTGCGTGCTTTCGCAAAGCATGCTGGTCTATGGCAGTCCCGGGCCATGGGGATATTTCGTTTTGTTTTTCTCTTGATTAAAAAAAATAATGTGTGATTCATTGTGGATTTGCTTTCAATTTGATTTAAATTGATTTCAATTTTACTTTTAATTCATTTTATATTAAATTGCTTTTAATTTGATTTGAAATTGATTTCAATTTTAATTTTATTTCATCTTATGTTAATTTAGTTTAAAATTAAAACAAATGTAACTTAACTTTATTATGTTTTTTAACTGAGTAAAACTATTTTTTTATGAAAAAAATGTAATAAAAATATGCAAAATTGCTATGGCAGTCATGGGCCACCATAAAAGGCTAGGTTTCTAAGTCAAATTGAAGTATCAGAAGAAAATCGTTATGTTAAGGTTTTGTTAGCTTAAGTGAGCTGTGTTTGCAATTTTGCTCCTTTTAAAAGTAGAGAAAGCTTTGGTTTAAGTCATCTTGAGGTTCAAAGAGAAAATATTTATGATTTTTTTTGCGACATTGGCCCTGTAGAAATAGAAAAACCTCCGATTGTAAGTTACGGGGAAAAATCGGTATGTTGACATTTTTTCAGCGAAATCCTTATTTCTTGCGTACTTTGGCGTTCTAGAAGTAGAAAAAACTTCTTATGTGAGTCAACTTGAGGTATTCAGCAAAAATTCTTAAGTTTTTTGTTAAATCAAATTAGCTGCTTTACTGCACTAGCTGCTTCTAGAGGTAGAAAAATCTGCATTTTTTAATCAACTCAAGGTATTAAGAATAAATAGTTATGTTAAGATTTTTTTAGTTAAATCGGCTCCTCTAGCCTACTTCCGTATTCTGTCAGAAGAAAAATTTTCCTTTGTAAGTCAACTTAGAGTATAATGGTTATTTCAAGTTTCTCTTAAGTCAAAAATGTTGTTTTGGCGTTCTAACGGCTTGTTCAAGTAGAGAAAGCTTCAATTTCTGATATATCTCAAGGTTTTAAGAACAAGTTGTGTTGTAAAGTTTTTTTAGTAATTTTTAACGCACTTGGGGATTCTAGAAGAAGAGAAGCTGCGTTTCTCAGAGAACGAGGTAATAAGCGAGTTGACTAAGAAACGCAGTTTTTCTACTTCTAGGAGAAGCCTGTATCGTAAAACAGCCTCTCCAAATTAAAAAAACTTTAAGTGACGATTTGAAAAGGCCTCATTACGCTAAAAATGCCTATTTAACTAAAAAAAACTAAGATGACGATTTAGGCCTTATAGCTCAAGTTGACTTTAATACCCAGCTTTTTCTACTTCATGAAGCCGCAAGTGCGCTTAATCAGTCAAACTAAAAAAGATTTAAACATAACGATTTTCTTTTAATACCTCAAACGTAAAATAACGATTTGCGCTTATCACCTCGAGTTGACTCAAAAACGCAGCTTGTCTTACTTATAGATCGTAGCTAATCGCAGCTTTTTTCTACTTCCAGAAGTGAAAAATCGTAAAACGGCTAATTTGACTTAGAAACGACTCAAAATAAGAATTTTCGCTTAATTCCTTGGGTTAACTTCAAGACGAAAAGCCTCAACTGCGCGAAAAAAGCTTATTTTGCTTTAAAAAACTTTGCATTAAACTTGCTCTTAAAACCTTACGAAGAATCCGAAGGTACACTAGAAAAGCCGATTTTCACTGAAAAAATCTTAACATAAAAATTTTGTCTTTTTCCAAGAAAAGTGGAAACGCTGGTTTTTTGTTTCTGCAACCCGCAGAAACGCCCAGAGCAAACTAAGGTTTCGCTACGTCGAGAGAGAAGAAAAACCAACGTTTTTGAGTCACCTCGAGGTTTTCGATTTTTTTAGTGAATTCAGCTGTCTTAGCGTTTTTCCTGGCTCTAATAGTAGGAAAAGCTATGTTACTTAGTCAACTGGAGGTAATAAGGTAAAAATAATCGTTATGTAGAGATTTTCTCAGTCGAACTGGAATTTTTAAAAGTAGAAGACGCAGCCTTTGTAGGTAAAGTCAGGGTATAAAGGCAAAACTATTATGTTTATTTTTGTTAAGTCAAATAAACTGTTTTAAACGTACTTGCAGCTTTTGGAGGTAGACAAACCTGCGATTGTTAGTCAACTCGACATATTAAGCGAAAATTGTTATGTTTAAATTTTGTATAGTCAAATAAATTGTTATAGCCTTTTTCTGGCTTCTAGAGGTACAGAAAGAAACGTTCTTAAGTTAACTTGAGATATTAAAGTGCCTATGAAGTTAAAGATAATTGCTGGTTATAGAAAGGCTTTTCAATGTAAAATAGAATGGCGTTTTGCGTTTTGGAATATCTTCTTTCGTTTTGGAGATTTTTACAGTCTTGTATTTTGCAAATGAGGAAAGTTATGACGTCAAAGGTGGTTTCACTAAAAAGTATAATACTCTGAAGAATATCTCCATAAATATTGGAGCAATGTTCTTTAAACATGGCACCAGAAATGTAAATAAAAAAAGAAACAGAATGACAGTTTCTATGGTGTTGCCATGGCAACAATCTTGCCTTCAGTCTCTTCCTGTAAAAAACCTAATATCTCCATTTGCCTCAGAGCACACATGGTTCTCATATTGTCTTAACTCCCCCATCAGTTAGTTGCAAGTAGATGATCTTTGTTTTCGATAAAATCTGCGAAATTTAGATTTAAATAAAAGAGGATTAGCGGTATAACTGTTGTCACGGCAACAGCACGACACTTGTCAGTTTTCTTCTTTTGTGATGTACAGTCCTGATGACAAGTTTGAAGAACACTGCTTTTATATTTGTAGAGATATTCTTGATCAAGTGTTACACTATTTCAATGAAACCACCTATGACAACATCACTATACTCACAAAAAAGTAAATATCTCAAAAAGTAAAAAAGATATTCTAAAAAAAAATGCCATTCTTCTAAACTTTGAAAGGACTTTCAAATAAGGAGCAATTATTTTTTACTTCATACGCACTTTAAGGGATAATCGTATCTATAACAAAATTCTCGATCGTGATTGGTTCTCCGCGCGCCTATTTGTCACGTAATCGGCGCGCGATCACGTGGGTGTCCAATTTGAACTTTTTGTAATCGGACACCTGTAATTGGATACCCACGTGATTTTCACGTCAATTACGCGCGCTTTAATGGCTTTCTTGGCATGTTTCTACAGTTTCAAACTTGGGCAAAGCGCTACAGACGTTTTCGCTCAAAAGTAGTTCTCAAAAGACATTTTAAATTCCGAAATTTGTTATAGATACGATTAATTGGTAATTGGATCTCGTGTCGCACAATTCAGGGAGTAATCGTGCTCGTAATTTCAAATCGGCCTTCGCGCGATTACTCCCTGAATTGTACTCCAATCGGTCCAATTACTATTATAAATCGTTATGATGAGCGATTTTTTAAGTAAAAACAGCACGTTGAGAGATTTTACAGCTTCTAAAAGAAGAAAACGCTGCGTTCTTAAGTGCACCCAAGGTATAAAGTGATCATGGCTATCTTCAGATTTTTTCCAGTTTAATCGGCATTTTTAGGTGACCTCGGTTATTTAGGAGTTGAAAAACCTATGTTTGTAAGTCAACTCGAGGTTAAATCAACAGTTTTAGCGTACCTGGGGCGTCTAGAAGTAGAAAACCCTGCGTTTGTAAGTGAACTCAAGGTAAAGTCAAGTTGAAATCAATAAAGCGGCTTTTTCAAGTTGGAAAACCTGCCATTTAAAGTCAAGAAGAGGTTTTAAGAGCAAGTTGTTACGTTTTGAAGGTAACTCGAGGTATTAAGCAAAAATTCTAATTTAAGATTTTCTAAAGTCAAATTAGCGGTTTCAGCGTACATGTGGCTCCTTAAGGAAGAAAAAGTTACGTTTTAGGGTTTAAGCCTCCTGGGGCTTCTAGAAGTAAAAAAAGCTGCGTTTCTCAGTCAACTTGGGCTGATAAGCAAGTTGATATAAAAACGCAGCTTCTTTTACCTCTAGAAATTGTGAAAACGCTAAAGCAGCTTATTTCACGAAACTAAAAATTAAGATAACGATTTTCTTTTAATACCTCGTCTTGATTTTAAAACGCAGCCTCTTCAACTTTAGAAGGCACAAGTATCCCAAAAACTGAAGACTTCATAAAACCATTTTCGCTTAATACTGAGAGCGGACTGATAAAGAAAGCTTTTTCTACTTCTAAAACGCCCATCTAGGCCAAAAAAATCCGATTTTACTAAAATAATGTTAACATACACTTAATACACCGAGTTGATTAAGAAAGGCAGCTTTTTCTGCTTTCAAAAGCCGCAGGTACGCAAAATAAGGTAATTTCACTTTAGAAAACTTATCATAACGATTTTCCCGTAGTACCTCGAGTTGACCTAAAAACGCAGTTTTTTTTATTTCTAGAAGCCGCTAGTACCGTTAAACAAAAGTTTCAAGACTCGTTTTAAGGCTTATTTCACAAGTAAACTTAACATAATGATTCTCCCTAAATATCTTGAGTTGACTAAGAAACGTAGATTTTTGCACTTCTACAAGCCGAGAAACGCCAGAACGTCTTATTTCTGCTAGAAAAACTTAAAATAACGATTTTTGCCTATTACCTTCAGATCACTTAAAAACGCAGCTTTTACTACGTCTAGAAGCCGGAAAACTGTTATAAGGCAGAAGTTATCAAATCGCTACAAGTGATCTAAAAAAGCTTATTTTAGTTAAAAATGCTCCACACAACACTTCCTCTTTTTCTGTTTTTAAAAGCAGCAAAAACGCTAAAACAGATAATTTAACTGAAAAAAAACTTAACTTAACGATTTCCTCTCAAAAAATAGAGTTAACTTAGAAATCCAGCTTTTTGTACCTTAAGAGGCCGAAAGTCAACTTAAAAAGCTCATTTAACTTAAGGAAAACTCTAGATATTAATTTGCTCTTAAAGCCTCGAGTTATGTTGGAAACGCAGCTTTGTCTACTTCTTGAGTTGACTTACAAAGAAAGCTCATTATACTTCTAGAACGCAAGAAAACTCAATTTCTTGAAAAATGTCCACATAACGCTTTTTTTTTGCGTTAACTAGTAAACGCAGCTTTTCCTTTTTCTTGAAGCCAAGTACGCAAAGTATCGATTTCCCTTAAAACATCGATAGACTAAGAAACCTAGATTGCTCTTTAAAAAGTAGAAAAAACTCTGAAACATCTTATTTGGCTTAACAAAAACTTAAAATAACGATTTTCGCTCAATACCTTGAGTTGACTTAGAAATGCAGCTTTTTGTACCTCTAAAAGTATAAAGTACGCTGAAAATTGCGAATTACCTGAAAAATCTCTATAGAACGATTTTTGTCTAATACCTTGAGTTCACTAACAAAAAGAGCTTTGTTCAACTTCTAGAATGCCCAAGTACCCTAGAAAAGCCGATTGCACTAAAAGAATTTCAACATAACTATTTTCGGTTAATACCCTGGGTTGACTGAGAAACGACGCCTTTTCTACAGTCAGAAAATGGATAAAGCATAAAACAGTTGATATAACTGCAGAAAATCTTAACATACCAATTTTTACTTAATGGCTCGAGTTGCCTTTAAATCGTAGGTGTTTCTCCTTGTAGAGGCCTTAAATCCGCTACAACAACTTTTTTGACTTACGAGAAATCTTAAATTACGATTTTAGTACCTCCAGTTGACTTACAAAGAAAGCTTTCTCTAATTCCAGAGCGCCCAAGTACGCAAGAAATGCCGATTTCACTTAAAAATTCTCAACATAACGATTTTTCCTTAATACCTCGAGTTGACTTACAAACGCAGCTCCTTCTATTTTGAAAAGCCCAAAAACGCTAAAGCAGCTTATTAACTTAAGGAAAACTCGAAATAACGATTTAACCTTAATACTTTGAGTTGAGTAACAGAGGAAGTTTTTCCTACTTCCAGAATTCCAAGTACGCTTGTAAAGCCGATTTCATTCAAAAACTTTGAAAAAAACGATTTTCCCTTACTACCACGAAGGAAATTAGAAACGCAGCTTTTTCTGTTTCTAGCACCCGCAAAAACGCTAAAACAGCTTATTTGACTTAAGAAAAACTCTACATAACAGTTTGGTCTAAAACCTCGCTTGACTTAGAAACGCACATTTCTCTACTTGTACAAGTCGCTAGTACGATAAAACCGCTGATTAAAGTTACAAAAAATAAACATAGGAATTTACGCTTAATACCTGAAGTAGATTTACAAACACAGCTTTTTCTACTTTTAGAAAACCAAGTAAGCTGAAAAATCTTATTTAATTATAGAAAAACTCAACATAACGATTTTCGCTTACTACCTCGAGTTGACTAAGAATTGGAATTTTTTCTACTGCAAGAACACCGAAAAAACCTTAAAACAGCTAATTTAATTGCAGGAAATCTCAACATAACGATTTTCGCTTAAGTTGACTTCAAAACCTATGTTTTTTCAACTTCTAGAAGCCTTAAGTGCGCTAATACAGCTTATTTGACTTAAGAAAAAACGCCTCATATTCTTTAAACCTCGAATTGGCTTAGAAACACAGTTTTTTTTTCCATTTCTAGAGCCCTTAAGTACGTCAAAATTTGCATGTTAATTTTTTTCCGATACCTATAGTCGACTAAAAAACACAGCTTTATCCTTTTCCGGCAGCCGCAAGTACGCTAAAACAGCTTACTCAACTTGACAAAAACTTAACATAGCGATTTTCCTTCAAGTCAAAGTAACATTTTTCGTGTTTAACGTTTGTAAAAATAGAAAAAGCTTCGTTTTTAAGTCAACTCGAGCTTTTGAGAACAAATAACTATGTAGAGTTTTTCTAAAGCCAAATAAGCTGTTTTAGCCTTTTTGAAGCTTTTAGAAGAGAAATCTGCGTTTTAAACTCAAGTCGTGGTATTATTAATCGAAAATCGTTATGTTAAGATTTTCTGCAGTTCAATCAGCGGTTCTATGGTTTATCCGGGTTGTAACAGTAGAAAAAGCTGCGTTTCTTACTCAACTCCGGGTAGTTAACGAAAAACATTATGTGGAGTTTTTCTTTAGTCAAATCAGATTTTCTAGGGTACTTGGCCTTTAAGTAGTAGAAAAAGCTGCCTTTGTAAGTTAATGCAACGGAAAATCGTTTTGTTGTGATTTTTTTATTGAAATTGGCTTTTCTAACTTAAGAAACTAGGGAACTAGTAGCTTCCAGAAAAAAAAGCTGCGTTTCTAAGTGAACTCGTGGTACTAAGCGAAAATCTATATTTTAAGTTTCTCTTAAGCCAATTCAGCTATTCTATCGTTTTTATGACTTCTAGAAGAGGAAGAAGCTGCGTTTTTTAATCAACTCAAAGTAATCAGAGAAAATCGTTATCTCGACATTTTCTTAAGCGAAATTAAATGCTTTAGCGTACTTGCGGCTTCCAGACGTAGCAGAAGCTGGGTATTTAACTCAACTCAAGGTATAAGGCTGAAATCGTCATCATAGGATTTTTCGTAGTCAAACTGGCATTTTAAGCGTAATGAGGCGTTTAGAAGTAGAGAAACCTGCGTTTGTAAGTCAAGTTGGTGTATTAAGGGAAAGTCCTTATGTCAAGTTTTTCATTACTCAAATAGGTTGTTTTAACGTACTTGCCGCTTCTTGAAATTGCTGCGTTTGTAAGTCATTTCGTAGAAAAAGATCGTTATGTGAACCTTTTCTTTGGCAAAATCCGCTGTTTTAACGTTTTTGGGTGTTCAACAAACAGAAGAAGCTGCGTTTGTAATTCAGCTTTACGGTGTTGAGCTAAATTTGTAATTTTATGTTTTTCTTAAGTCAAATTAGCGGTTTTAGGGTACTTCCGGCTTTTAGGGGTATTAAGCAAAAATCTCCATGTTTGGAATGTCTTTAGTCAAATCAGCTGTTTTAGCGTTTTTCCGAGCTCTAGTAGAAAAAAACTACGTTTCTTAGTCAACTTGAGGTAATAAGGAAAAAAAAATCGTTCTATCGAGAGTTTCTAAGTGAAAGTGGGATTTTAAGCGTCCTTAAGCCTTTGAAGTAGGAAAGGCTGCGGTTTGTAAGTCAACTCAAGTTATTTAAGAGAAAATCGTTATGATGAGTCTTTTTTTCAGTACAAAAAGCTGTTTTAGTGATTTTGCAGCTTCTATAAGTAGAAAACGCTGCGTCTTAAGTCCGCGCAAGGTATTAGGCGAACATCGTTATCTTGAGATTTTTTTAGTTTAATCGGCATTTTTAGCTTACCTGGGTCTTTTAGAAGTAGAAAAACTTGCGTTTGTGAGTCACGTCGAGGTATGAAGCGAAAACCGTTAGATCAAGTTTTTCATTAGTCAAACCAGCTGTTTTAACGTACTTGCGGTTCCTTGAAGTAGAAAAAGCTGCGATTGCAAGTCATCTCGACGTTTTAAGAGAGAATCGATATTTTTAAGTCAAATAAGATTTTTTGAGCACTTGGCATTCTAGAAGTGGAAAAAGTTGCGTTTGTTAGTCAACTCGAGGAAAATTCGTTATGTTGAGATTTTTTAGTGAAATTGGCTTTTCTAGCTTAATTCTAGAAGTAACTCAAATCAGCAGTTTTGGCGTACTAGCAGCTACTAGACTTAGAGAAAGCTGCCTTTCTGTGTATTAAGAGAAAGTCGTTACGTTAAGGTTTTTTTAGTCAAATTAGCTTTTTTAGCGTTCTTGGAGCTTTCAGATACAGAAAAAGCTGCGTTTCTTATTCATTAGGAGGTATTAGGAGAAGATTTTTTCAGTGAAATTGGCTTTTCTAGCGTATCCTTTAATTCTGCAAGTAGGAAAAGCTTCCCTTTTTAGTCAACGGGGGTTATTCAGCTAAAATCGTTATTTTAAGTTTTTTCTTAAGTTAAGAAAGCTGTTTTAGTGTACTAGCGGCTTATAAAAGTTGAAGAAGCTGCATTTCTATGTGAACTGAAGGTTTTTTATTTAGAGCTTTTTTGAGGTAAAAAAGGCTTTTCTAACTCACTCGATGCTTCTAGAAGTAGAAGAAAGCTACGTTTTGAAGTCAACTCGAGGTATTAAGTGTAAATTTTTAGTGATTTAAACTTTTTCTAAAGTTAAATAAGCGTTTTTAGCGTAGTTGTGGCTTCTAGAGGTAGAAATAGCTGCGTTTGTAAGTTAACTAGAGTAAGTAAGCTGACTGAGTAACGCGCCTTATTCTAATTTCACAAGCGCAAAAAGCTAAGACAGCTTATTTAAGTAAACAAACTTAAGAAAACGATTTTCTTTTAATATTTGAAGTGGATTTAAAAACGCAGCTACTTTCTACCTCAAGAAGCCGCAAGTACGCTGAAACTGACCATTTGACTTAAGAAAAACAAAAAAGGAATTATACCTTAATACTTAAAGTTGACTTACAAAAGAAGCTTTTTCTACTTGTAGAACGCCCAGATATGCTAGGAAAGTCGATTTTAATAAAAAAAAAGTCAACATAACGATCTTCCCTCAATATACCCGAGTTGACTTAAAACGCAATTTTTCTACTTCTAAAAGCCGCTAGTACCCTAAAACAGCCTCTCTGAGTTAAAAAAAACTTATATGACGATTTTACCTTAATACGTCAAGTTGAGATAAATAGCCAGCTTTTTCTACTTATAAAAGCCTCAAGTGCACTAAAGCAGCTTATTCCACTTATGAAAATCTTAACCTAACAATTTTTCGTTAATACGTCAACTTGACTAAAAAACACAGCTTCTTCAACTTCTAGAAGCCGCCAAAAAGCCAGAACAACTCTCAAGTAGAAGAAGCTGCTTTCTAAGTCAACTCGCTTATCACTTCGAGGTTATTAAAAAAACGCAGCTCTTTCTGCTCCTAGAAGGCCAAGTGCGCACAAATCTTATTTGACTGAAAAAAGTTCAACATAACGATTTTCCCTTAAAACCCTCACATAACTAACATAAGGATATTGCTCTTCTTTAAGAAGCCGCAAAAACCCTGAAAGAGGTTATTTGGCCTAACAAGAGCTTTTTCTATTCCGAGAAGCCGCGTTCTTAAAGCCGCTAAAGCAGCTGATTTGAGTTACGAAAAACTTAAAGAATCTCAAGTTGACTTAGAAACGCAATTTTTTCTATTTCTAGAAGCCGCGAGTACGTGAAAGTTTCTTTGACTTAGAAAAACTCAACATGAGAATCTTCCCTTAATACCTTGGGTTGACCGACTAAGAAAGCTTTTTCTACTTTAAGAACGGGTAAGTACGCTAGAAATGCCGATTTAACTAAAAAAATCTCAACATAACGATTTCTTCTTAATACCTTGAGTTGACTAAGAAACGCAGATCTTATTACTTATAGAAACCGGAAGTACCTCAAACCAGGTTATTTGAATAATAAAAAACTTGATAAAACGGTTTTCGCTTAATACCTTAACTTGACTTACAAATGCAAGTTTTGCTCCTTGTAAAGGACCCAGGTAAGCTAAAAATGCCGATTTCACTGAAAAAAATGTCAAGATAACGATGTTTGCCTCATACGATGAGTGGACTTGGAAAACGCAGCATTTCTACTTTTAGAAGCTGCATGTTCATTAAAACAGCGTACTTAAATATTTTTAAGAGAAACTGATCGTAACTACTTTCCCTTATTACCTCGAGTGGACTGAGAAACGCAGCTTTTTCTTTTTCTTGAACTCGCAAAAACGCCAAAACATCTGATTTGACTGAAAAAATTCAGTGTAACGATATTCACATAATACCTTGAGCGAAGTTCATAACGTAGATTTTTCTTGTTCTAGAGGCCCAGAAGTGCGCTTTAAGAGCTTATTGGACTTAACAAAAACGTAAAATTTCGAATTTAGCTTAATACCTTGAGTTGAATTAAAAACGCAGCTTTTTCTACTTGTAGAAGCCGCAAAAACGCTAAAACAACCGATTGGATTAAAAAAATTTAATAGTACGATTTTTGGTTAATACGTCGACTTGACAAACCCAGCTCTTTCTACCTCTAGAAGCCGCAAGAACGTTAAAGCAGCTGATTTCAAAAAAGAAAAACTTGACATAGCAATTTTGCCTTACTGCGCTTTTTAATAACATGCGGACTCAAAGATTTCAAGGTCGAAAGACAAATGCGTTTTTCGTTCCCGTCAATCAAATGTTCCGTGGTTCCTCCAAGCTTATGACTACTGCCGAACACTATTTCGTTGTCTGAACCGTCCACAACGATTTGATTACCACGTGCTCGGCGGTAGTCGAAAGATGGGAGGAGCCGCCGAACATTTGATTGACGGTAGCGATAAACGCATTTGTCTTTTGAGATTTGAATTTTACAGTTCGCATGTTATTGAAAGGCGCAGAAATACTTTGAGTTTACTTGCAAACGCAGCCATCTCTACTTCTAGAAACAACAAGTCCGTTAAAACAGCTGATTTGACAAACGAAAAAGTTGATATAACGACTTTTGCTTAATACCTCGACTTGACTTACAATATTCTACTATCTGTAAGAAACAGTTACGCTAAAAATTGCGATTTGACTGGAGAAAATCTCAAGATGGCGTTTAGCCTGATCACTCCAATTGACTGAGAAACCCAACTTTTCTGCTTCTAGAAGCCGGAAAAACGCTAATACACTTGATTTGACACAAAAAATCTGTACATGACAAGTTGCTCTTTAAGGACGCTCGCGCGAAAATTTTCTAACATTGATATTTTTCTGAAAATTTTACTATTGAAAGATGATGAGTTACTGATGTCAGAAATAAAAAAATTGGGAGTCACCGACTTCGTTCGGAGAAAACATGCCCGGAAAAAACCTCAATCTGAGTAAATCGGGCTTTCTTAGCGAAGAAGACCAAACTGGCTGCAAGTCCCAAAATCTTACAGTTAGTGCTTTGAAGGGAAGTGTTCTCTGCCAAATATGGTTTGAATTGACCTATTAGGCGAATTTAGTCAACTGGTGAGGTTCCTCAAAGAACAAGTTCGCATTTAGCGACGTAATTTAACGCGCCTGCAGCCGCAAGATAGCAGGATCCACTTCCGTGGACAGAAATCTTGAATTTTTTTAAATTCCTATATTGAATTTTTCGTTTTGGACAAAGTGGAGATAAGTGTGAATAAAATCTGTCTCTGAAACGAAAAGTAGGGTCACCGAACGTCCAAGATCGTTAAATCACAATCAAAGCTACAGCAATGGCCATCTGCCCTATCATTGTTCATTTAGTACTTAGCGCGCGCGCTCGATGCATGACTGGCAGGTAAAGTTTGCAAAGGTCACGGGTTCAAATCCCGTTGAAGCCCTAACTTTTTTTTTGCTTAAATTGGAAAATCTACTGCGATGATCACTCTTCACTCTCAGTTAGAGTTTACTTTAAAACGCAGCTTCTTCTACTAGTAGAAGCCGCAAACACGCTAAAGCAGCTAATTTGGCTTAATGAAAATTTCAAACAACGATTTTCGCTTAATAACTTGAGTTGGGTAGGAAACACTGCTTTTTTTACCTCTACTAGCCGCAAGTACGTAAAAAAAGAATTTTTGACTTATCAAAAACTCAACAGAACAGTTTTCCTTAGTACCTTGAGTTGACCTAGATAATCAGCTTTTTCTGTTTCTAAAAGCCGCAGGTACGCTAAAACAGCTAATTAAAAATTAAAATAATGATTTTCCCTTAATTTCCTAGAGTTGACTTAGAAAAGCGCTTTAAAAATCACGGTTACTTACACTGTCCGACTGCGAGCAATGTAAAATACAAGGGAAAAGACGTAAGGGAAGACTAACTTCGTCGCACAATAGATGGTGTGCTTATAACTCCGAACTCCGATGAAAGTTAAAACCACCAAGTGCATTAGGATGTCTTAATACGGCTAATTTTAGAACTGTTAGGGTTTCCCCCTGCAGGTTCTGGCAAGTTCTTCTTTACCTCAGAAAAAACCCCAAGAATTCACTTGAATTGCCTAATCCAACAAGAAACATTCGCAATTGTGCAAATAAATTAATGACCGATATAGGGCGAAATAAACTTACAAAGTAAGAAGGATATTATTTGTCACGTAGGGAAAGTGAAACCTGCAATGTCAGCGCATTATGCGCATAGACGTAATACCTTTTTTAGTGCAGAGTGCAGTATTGGGATGCTTTGGGGATTGACGGAGCTAAAGCACTATGCCAATGAGGTGTAAATTTTAATGTTTGTTTAATTAATTAATTCCAGTTAATTGATTCGCCTTGTTTTGAGGAGGTGGGGTAGGTACCTTTGATTGCAATGTAAAACGTACTACACTTAGATTGCATCGTGGTTACATCAGAAAACTGCATATGCTTCCAATACTCTCTTGTTATCCTAGTTATTCTCTTAAGAACCATAGCAATTTACTCGAAGCGCATGGGGAGATTGATTAGCATTGTGTTAACTATATGTTAGGCAAATTAAACAATAAATTTCATGTACACAATTATACACGAACGTTAAGTGCTTTTCGCTATTTTAGAACACAACAAGTAAGACGCATCCACTCTACCATTGTCAGCACGATACAATCCTTTCTCGAGTTCAGATTCCTGTGTGCAATACCACACTCTCGTCCTAACGGGCGATAGCTGTTATAACTTTAAGTAATATCAGTTCTCCCTTTTTTAGTGCGAAAAACGTTTCTGTGACAGCGTATCTTTTGGAATCATCCCTATCTCGGTTCAAAAACATCGTGTGCTTTTTTCAAACTATTTCGTGTTTGCTGAGCTCTAAAAAGGGAAACTAGCAGATATCCTCAGCCGCTTCTTTATTTTATCCCCTATGAAAGAGAACAAGAAGTTCACAAACGTATTCACCCGAAACATTTCCGAGTTAGGGGCATTAAAATTACTAATGTCATGACAAACGAAACTCCTCAAATATTGCTGTAGACACTGATGTTTCAAAAGTTTTTGGCGAATAAACATCACAGGTTGCGTGATTCAGTCCCGACTCAAAGTCCCGTCTTGTCACCGACAAAACTAAAAAAGAAAATTTAAAAAAAAATAACCCCATGTAAAACTAGAACCGCGCCTCGGCTCCAGGCCTCGCGGTTAAATAGAACCGTAGCCTGTTCCAGGCTCTCGGTAGTTGGGGACGATGGAAAAAGAGCGAGTTAAAGACGAGGGAGGACCTAGGCGCCTTAGTCCTCCCGTATTGTTTTTCTCGCTCTCGCATATTTTCCCTCCCAACTACAAAGAGCTTGGAACAGGCTACTAAAACCGCTGCGCGGTTGTAACCGCGCTTTAAAAATCACGGTTACTTACACTGTCCGACTTCGAGCAATGCAAAATACAAAGGACAAGACGCAAGAAAAGACTAATTTCATCGCACAATAGATGGTGTGCTTAAAACTTCGAACTCCGATGAAACCTAAAACCACCAAGTGCATTAAGACATCTTGTTACTGCTAATTTTAGAACTCCGAACTCCGATGAAGGCTAAAACCACCAAGTGCATTAGGATATCTTATTACGGCTAATTTTAAAACTGTTAGGGTTTTCCCCCTGCAAGTTCTGGCAAGTTGTTGTTTACCTCAGCAAGTACTTAATTTTCCTTTAAATCTCCTCACTCACTTCAATAAAAAAGCCCAACAATTTACTTGAATTGCCTAATCCCACAAGAAATACTCTCACATTTGCAAATAAATTAATGACCGTTAGTTCTGGCGAAATAAACTTACAAAGTAAGCAGGATATTATTTGTCACGTAGCGAAAGTGAAACGTGCAACGTCAACGTATTATGTAGCTGACGTAATACCTTTTTTAGCGTATGTAATATTCCCTTCGAATCCAAGGCTTCGATAAAGCCAGAACTAGTGACACAATCTCAGATAGTGCATGGTGTAATGCAGGACTGTCAGTACGTAACTGCCTGTATGTAACTTGTTAGTTGAAGGCCGCCAAATAACTTACAATTACTGTTTGTCAAGACGATTTTAAATTTTACGTCGAATTTCGCTCATTTCAAATTCATTATCGCGTTAAACTAGCAAACGTGATAATTTAATTTTTTCAACGCCAGGATTTGTAACTTGATACTTTTTTTTTCTCGCAAAGTTTGTAACATGATACCTTTTTTCTCAGAAACATACAAAGTAAGGAAGGTATGCTTGCCTTTTTCTTCTGGAGAAAAATGAAATAATGTTATGAATTTATCAAAGAAAAAAGGATGAGGAATGATTTTGTTTCGTTCAAGAGGCAAATTTTCATATCATCGATAAACAATTGCTAATTTAATAATGAAATAGTCACGTCCTTTCTCGGGAAAGCACGTTCTTATTAGGTTACCACCGTCGATATTAACAATCGAGCAGTTCAAAATACACAATGATATCGACTAATACAACCAAGAAGCGTTTCAACTTGACCGATATTATATCCTACATCGGTGAATGAGTCCCCTTAAAGACTGACTAAATTTTTTTTTTGCGGTTTTCATAAATGCCACGGTGTCTGCAGTAACATTTGAGAAGTTTCTTTTGTCACGACATGACTACTTTTAATGCCGCTAACTCGAAACTTTTCGGGTCAATACATTTGTGAACTTTTTGTTCTCTTTCATAGGGCAGGAAATAAACAAGCGGCTGAGGAGATCCATTCGTTTCCCTCTTTAAAGATTAGCAAGCACGAAATAGTTTGAAAACAGCACACGAGATTTTTGAACCGAGCTAAGAATGATTCCAAAAGATACGCTGCTACTAAAGCGTTCTTTGCACTAAAAAAGGGAGAACTGATATTACCTGGAAAATAACTGCTATCGCCGTTAAGACGAGAGTGTGGTATCGCACGGATGAATCTGAACTCGAGAACGGATTGTATCATGCTGACAATGCTAAAGGGCATGCGTCTTACATGTTTTGTTCTACCCAAAGGAAAAACTCTTCACGTTCGTGTATAACTGTGTATAAAATGTATCGTTTACCTAACAAAGTTAACACTAATGCTAATCAATCTGTGCTTTTGTTCTTAAGAGAATAGTACCACTAGGATAACAAGAGAATATTAGAACCATATATATTTTTGTGATGTATCCTAGAAGGAAGGTAAGTGTAGTATGTTTTACGTAGCAATCAAAGGTACTTACCCCCACCTCCACGAAACAAGGCTAATTAATTAATTGACATTAATTAATTAATCAAACAAACATTAAAGGTTACACCTTATTGCCATAGTGCATTATTGCCATATTGCTTTAGCGGCGTCAACCCCCAAACCATCCCAATAGTGCACTCTGCACTAAAACAGTATTTCACATAGTAAAGAAAAAGTTATCACGCGAACGTCTACCTTCACGTTACTTGTCTGCAAGAAGTCCTTGTTGATTTACTATTGACTATTGACACGCAATCTACTGATCAATCTGTAGCACAACTGACAACGACTACACACGAACTGCTTACACCTTGTAGCTGATTGCACCATAAGCCGTAGTTGTTGTGAAATCTTCGATGACATAATGTTCTCGAACTCATTAATAATTCATAAAGTAAACTACAAATCACCGCATGTATACCACATCACGTGCATTTGTTTGGATACCCAATGAAAAACTTTATACCACTCTCCAGTAAAATTGGTATATACCACTATAATATGCACAATGGCAACTTGCACAAAATACATGAATATTTATTTTTCTCGTCTCCTTTTGTTTTCAGTCTTACCTATTCGCGTTGCTTCCTGCATTTCTGCATCAAAAACATGCCGAAATGTAACAAACCTAACAAAGCGGAAGAAAAAAAGTAGCATTAAAAACAACAAAGGACACAAGTAGCTTACGCGAACCAAATAATATCCCCAAATTCAAAAAGATAACTTACCTTCTGTTGGACATGTCCAATGAATTGAATGCAACACTTCTATTTACATCAGAAAGGTGGCGCTTCAGTCCGCAAAGAATTGAGTACAACGAACGGGAAGAATAGCGCTCCCCAGAATAATTTCTTGCTTCTTGAACGAGCTTCGACAGGCAATAGGTGAGACTGCATGCAGACATATCTGTAATGGGCGAGTCCAAAGTTTGTACTCCTTCTTCAAAGTCTTTCGTGGTAAAAAGGCCGTCAGGTTCCCAAGTTCGGGACTTTACTAATCAATTCTATTTCCATTCCTCGAAAACCTTACACGACAATTTGGTTTTATAAGCTGTTGATTTCGGTACTTCATTATCAGCAGTTTTCTTCTCATCCTCCATTCTTTTCGGCTGCAGAAATCTCTCGAACGACTTTGTTGCGATATGCATTCTGACTAAACGACAACTGAACTTGTAAATGCTGGCAACTCCAGCAACTTTCACTACTCAGAATAATTTAAATCGCACCATAAATGCAAATTAATTAAGCCGGTTAAAAAACATCGTTGATATTGAAATTATCGAGGAAGGAATGTTAGATGGCAAACAATTCTGATTGGAAGTCTTTGTTAATGAATTCTTCAAGAGTGATCACGCATGAGAAGTTATTTCTGAAACTCGTGCTTCGTGTTTCATCGGGGTATCCAAACACCTCGAAACAATAAATGCAGTCGGCCTACGGCCTCGTGCTTCCATTTGTTTCTCGGTGTTTGAATACCCCGATGAAACACTCGCTCTCGTTTTGGAAGTAGTACGTCTTTATCTGGAACTTTCTCTAGGATGTGACAGGGCATGAACTGACGATACGAACAATTCGAAAGCAAGGCTTTAAAAAGCAGCTTTCTCTCTTCAAAGTCACGATTACATTTAACCAGTTTTCTTTACCAGTACAGTAAGGAGCTAGCAAAGTAGTCACGCGAGTCACATAATTCAAGAGTTACGCTGTCCACGGCTATTTTTAGTATGGTGGATATTTCTCTACCAGTGACATAATAATAATAATAATAATAATAATAATAATAATAATAATAATAATAATAATAAATAGGTGCTTATAGGGCGCATTTCTAATCTCAATACGCCTAACAACGACGACAACAGATCAGCCATTAAAAATAAAAACGGAAGGTATCTACGCATGTGTCCAATGGATCTTATAGCAGATATACAAGACACAAGAAATAAACAATTAATTAACAGTAATGTTTTTGAAACAAAACTGTCTTAAGCCTAGTTTTAATTGTTTCTACTGTTTCTGCTCTTTTGATGTATTCGGGAATTGAGTTTCATAATTCCGGCGCAGCTGCTGAAAAAGCGCGTCCACCATAGGAATTGGAGTTGATAGATGGGATACATAACAGTGAACGAGGTGATGATCTCAGTGTTATCGATGGATGGTAATCTTGTATGATAGATTCTAAATAGCTGGTAGATTGCAATTTAAGATCTTTTCCTTCAAATCGAACGCCTCGATAAAACCAGAAGAAAAGATATTTCAGACGCAATAAAAAAAAAAAACAATGTGTAACATTTTAGTGTATTATTGTTTCAAAAGCTTTTGGCGAATAAACATTACAGGTTGCGTGATCCAAAGTTCCGATCAAGATTTGGCCGAGCGGACGTCTTGGTCTGGTCACCGACAAAACTAAAAAAAGAAGAAGATTTTTTAAATCGTGTAACCGTGCTTTAAAATTAACTTGTTTCAGTCTAAGCTCTATGTGTGGCACAGGCGGCCTAAGCTCTCGTTGTGAGAAATTATTATGCAAACGTTCAGCTCGTGAAACGTGACACTCAATCTTTATGCGAACGTTCAGGTTGTGAAACGTGACATAGTTACCGCCGTCATCTACTGTTACATAACGACCGAATTTGATTACGCGAAACGTGACTCTCGCTGCGTTTCAGCATATATATGCGGAAAGGCGTATCTGATTATATTGGGTTTAGCGTGACTTGTAATCGGATATTTTTGCTCTTCCCGAAGGAAAAAATACGGATATTACTAATACCGGGAACCGGGAACGGGGAACGGGGAACGGGAGTCTGGGAACGAGTGTACAGCGGTAACCTGCTTGAGAATTCAAAATGGCGGACTAAAGAAAAGAAAGGGCTCCAAGCGAAACAGTTTGAGTAAGCGTGAGTTTTTACCAGCTGTGCCCACAGATGACCAGTACGTTTTTTTAAGAGAAGAGACCGATTGGCACTGGAATAAACAAAGCATGTAATGGCGCCTAAGTAGAAAATCGAATCGCATATCAAGCGCGAGTGTTAAGCTAAAGTTTTCAACATAGCACGACTTCGATTCCTTTGACCAGTTTTGCTGCAGAAAAATGTTCACCTGCCATTGAGACTTAGCAAGTAGCTGGCCTAGATATTACACTAGTAGCTCCTAGGAAGTTTTCGTTTGATTCTCATCATGAGTGCAGAAATATTAATCGCGACATAACACACCGATTGGAGTAGCATTTGATAATAGGATATTCTTTTGGTCGTTTGCGGGGTAACAAGGATCAGTTTATTGTGGATCATTTTTGAGTGAAACTTAAGTTCGGTAATTGAACTTTACGAAAATTAAAGTCCTGCGGGCCAACGCAAGTTGTGGACTTTTCGTTGATTTGCAGTATTTCGCGGGAGTTAATTGTGTGATATCTATCCTTGTTTTTATCACGATAAGTGTTTAAATTTGGGGCTCCGCTTGTTCCCTTTTTACCTCATGGTATGACGTAAGTCATGCTATAGGGTTTAGGGTTTGGGGGTAAAATTCGATTAAAAATCACTCACTCACTTGTTAGACAATTAATTTATGCATTAAACCTAGACTAAACAAGTTCTCCCATATCCCCCCTCCCCGACAAGTTTGTCTTATTCTTCAAAGTCTTTGTTTACGTTTTTTGGGGGAGGTACAAAGGCGAGAATGTCCGGCAGGGGTAATTTGCCGAACGCCGAACGCAGAACGCCGAACGCTGACGCCGAATGCAGACCGCCGAACGCCGAACGCCGAATGCCGAACGCCGAACGCAGACCGCGGAATGCAGAACGCCGAACGCAGAACGCCGAACGCCGAACGTTGGTCAGCGGAATATCATGCGAAACATGTGCTGGCACACTCGTTTACAGAATGTCACAGGATTACAGATCCCGTTCACAATATTACAGACAAGAAACTGGCACTGAAGGAAACGATTGTAATAAACAACAATATGAGTAAAAATAACAAACAAACTGCGGTAAGTTATAAACGTAACGAGACAACGCATGTTGTAAAAACTTTCATCCATAAACTTGACGTTTCGTATGCTCCAACATACATCTTCAGAAGTAACGGTTACCAAAACTACTCCCATTTAATCCTGTGATCACATGGCCACTATGACATTTTAGCCACTGGACAGTCTGATATACATTGTAAAATTAAGGAAACCTTGTTGATTCGTGATTTAAAACCAGCTCTAGATCTTAAAGAAAATGTTGGCAGTGAGAAACTTCTTCTGTACTAGCCATTGATTTTTTTCAGCAGATTTAACTAGGTCTGTTTATTTTCATTTACTTTTTCATTGTTATTACTTGCTTTATTTGGTATTAGTCTTTGTTTTTAAATTTAACTGTAGATGTATGTTGGAGCACCGATACGAAACGTCAAGTTCATAAATGAAAGTTTTTACAACATGCGTTGTTTCGTTACGTTTATAACTTACCGCAGTTTGTTTGTTATTTTTACTCATATCGTTGTTTGTTGCAATCGTTCCCTTCAGTGCCAGTTTCTTGTCTGTAATGCACCTGTCAATTGAAACCCCCACCCCGGGGAAGTATGGGGCATTAGCCTTGGAGTAGAAAAAAAATGTGATAATGCGCCATATACATGGGCCCTGTTTTCTTTCTAAACCCCAAGTAAAGTGAAAAAATTCCCCCACCCCTGGGACAAACCATGTCAAATTGGTGGTTTGCATCGAAAATAAAAATCGTAACCATTCAATAAATTAAGTCAAGAATCAGGTATATGATAGATAATTGATAGACAAAAAAACATCGCCGAGATTTAGTTCTGTGCGGTTTTTCATTGCCGCGTTATTCGGTAAACAGTTTCACCTAAATTTATAGAGCTTTGTATGGAGACGCCATGTTGGTGCCCTTCCGAGGGGCACCAACATGGCGGCCGGAAACCAACAGAAACATCTGTTATTGAGTTTTGCCACTGAAACGAAAAATTATTACTCCAGAGTTCTGAGACATTGAAAGTAATACTTCTTCTAGTGCAAGAACTGTTCAGTTACCAAAAACGTTAGCGATAACTGCTCTTTAGAGCTACGCGTGATTCTTCTCGGACCGCCATTTACTGTCACGCAACGCATAAACTTGGAAATTCAAATGTCCTCTATAAGAAAATGAAGAAACCTATCGAGCTTAAACGTCGTAAAATGCCAAGTTATGAAAAAGTCTTATGTCTGATGACACTAAAACGCCAGTAGGATTGCTAATTTGTAATTTTGGAAAATGATGACGTCACATGAAAACAGAGAATAATGCCCCAACCCACCTTCAGACCCTGCTGCATGTCCCACACAGCCACTCTCCCTCTGGCACGTTCTCCCTTGTAATCATTGAAATATCCACTGAAAATCAACGCAAGAAACATACCATCAATCTTTAGAATATTTACTTCATCTTAATCGATTTTAAAACTATAATAAATAACTCTTGAGCTCTCAGTTTAATTGGAAAAAATATAAATCAACACAATACCTTAAAGTGCCTATGAAGTAAAACATAATTGCTACTTATTTGAAAGGCGTTTCAAAGTAAAGAAGAATGGCGTTTTCCTTTTGGGAATAACTTTTTTATTTTTAGAGATATTTACGTTTTTGTATTATGCAAATGAGGTAAGTGATGACGTCTTAGGTGGTTCCACTAAAACAGTACAACACTCAATCAAGAATATCTCCAGAAATATTGGAGCAGTGTTCTTCAACTGGCACCGAAACGTACATCACAAAAGAAACAGAATGACACCTGCTATGTTGTTGCCATGGCAACACTCTCGGCTCCAGTTTCTTTCTGTGAAAAACCAAATATCCCCAATTGCAATCTTTTAAAGTGGGACAGAGGGTCTAGCTCGGCACACAAATGGTTCCCATATTGGCTTAACTATCCCCACTAGGTTGTTGTGAGTGGATGATCCTTGTTTAGGATAAAATCTGGAAATTTTA
>JAHPZR010001213.1:40000-62500 GCA_019787425.1 Platygyra sinensis | reverse complement strand
TGATTTCAACGTAGTTTCTATCGAAAAATGACCCTTGAACATCGTTTTTTTTTCAAACGCTCATATATCGGTTTTTCCGGAAGTGAATAACTCATCACGTGACTTTTCAATTCACATCAACTTGGTATCATTTTAAAGCCTACCGTCTTCTTAGTCCATCTCAATGGCTTCTACACCCATCTCAACGCAATCACAAACGAAAACTTTCCCTTAAACATGGCGCTTAAATAGCACACACACTTACATTGCCCTTTCCGGAAGTGAACAATTCGTCACGTGAACTTTCAATTGAAACCAAGTTGATATTATTTTGAAGCTTACCGTCTTCTCAGTCCATCTCAATGGCTTCTTCACCCATCTCAACGTAATTACCATCGAAAAATCTCTCTTAAACATGACATTTAAATAACATACACACTTACATTGCCTTTTCCGAAAGAACTAGTCACGTGACCTTTTAATTGACATCAACTTGATATTATTTTTAAGCTTACCGTCTTCTTAGTCCATCTCAATGGCTTTTACACCCATATCTCAACGCAATTGCTATTGAAAAATGACCCTTGAACATGTTTTGTTAATTTCAATCAAACGCACATATATCGACATTTACGGAAGTAAATATCTGGTCACATGACTTTTCAATTTACATCAACTTGGTAGCATTTCAAAGCTTACCGTCTTTTTGGTCCATCTCAACGGGCTTTCTATAGCATACGCCTAACTTCTATTGGTCAGTGGTCCTAGCGGTGTATTTTTATAATTATTATTGTTATTTAATGGACAGGAAACGTCTAGCCAGAGTAAGTTCTGTTTACAAACATGGAGCGGGCGTTAAGTGGTGTTAAATTCAAGCTATATAATTACATGGGGAAATTAATTTAGCGTTTTTCTTTGGATCGTAGCAGCCTCCTAGGTGTCGCCTGTTTACGATGGCTTCTTCTCTGAGCTCTGGCAAGCTCCCTTCTATGCTTCATTTCTTTTACGAGAGAATCCCATTCAATACCATAGGGTGTCTTAGTTGGAACATTTATCCCCAGACCGATCCCTGTCGCCATCTCATAGGAACATTTTTCCAAGTCCATAATAATTTTCGTCACAGTTTCAAAAACGAGAACAGTACTTACATAATAACACTGGTCCGGGATATATTCCGGCAAGTCGTATTTCAAAAATGTATCCATACATGCCATAAGTGGTACAAAGCCCTTTCTTGGTTTTGGCTTTGCCTGGAATAGATTTTCTAATTGACGCATCACATCAGGGAAGATGTAATAAGAAAATGTGTTGGCACCCAAATCGTAAGTTTCCAGATTCTTGCAATGCTTCTGGTATCCTCCCAGCAATAACCAGGCTTGATGGCGCTCCAAGTGAGGAAGGGGTGTATCTTCAGATGGTGGGACGCTTGCAATCTCAAGAAGATGATCCTTCATGGCCTTGATCCTCTCTTCCACCATCTTGGGGGTCACCTTAAAGTGATACTCCTTCAACTGTTCTTCTTCCGTATCCTCAACTACAAGATTTATTGCCGAAGTATCGTCTGCACCTTCTGTGGGCGTGCACAGCCTTTTGTATCTTTGGGGAGTTGCTTCTTCTTTCTCCGATTCTTTAGTGATGCTCTCAGCTAGTTTCCTTTTCTTCACCTGTTAACAAATATTTTTAGGTTTGGTTGTAAGTGATGTTAACTAGATAAAAGAATAACTGAAAACATCTTCGCTCAATCCGTACAAAAACGACCAAGGCCCAATATTCTCCGGTAGGGCTCGATGTTTATTATATGGCGCTCAGGTCATGATTGCTTTGAGTGTGCCGGCTTTCGAAAAAAAACATACACAGCTGATGACCGTTTCCATAACCAAGAAAGAACCAATCAGAACGCTCGGATTTACCATGCCATATATTAATCTCGGACGTACTTTGCCATGTTTAAGCTGGAGAACATTCGTTCGCGGACGTGTTTAGACCAATCGCGAGCGAGCGACAATATTCGGTTAAGGATTTTAATAGTTCCTCTGTTCATGCCACTTAAAATAAACTAATGCTCACCAGACTTGGTGGTTTGACACTGTCCAATTCAGGAGAGGTAGATGGAGTGTAGCACTTTGGTTTCTAAGACGCATGAAAATGAAAATTAACCAAACAATCCAGCCATGTAGTGCTTACGTTCAAGAACCAACACACATACGTACACATGCACATTTCAGCCTTTCTACTATTACCAATATTATTTTTCCTATGCCCTTAACTTCTTCCTTTGCTGAATTTTCTTTACCAACCTTTAATTTTGAGCGACGTCTGAGCTGCGTCTTTACACCCTGTTGGTGGCTTTCTTCGGGGTGTGCTGTCACTGAAGCGGCGAATTGAGTACAAGTCAGTTATCAGTGATGATAGTAAGAAGTTCATAATTGAATCTACTAATCATTGAGATGTTGTATCGGCCTTATAACTAGGTGTTATCAGTGATGTCTACTCAATGCATGTAGTTGTGTACCTTACCTACATCACCCTGTGGGCAAAACGGTTCCGTGTGTTCAAATCGTACGAGATTCGTGAAGCTGTAACATAAGATTTCAGCCTGTTACTTTACATCGCGACATGTTGATTTACAATGTACAAGGAAACAAATAATAGGCTCATTTCAACCTTAGAGTCTAGATGGTATTATGTTCTTGTGTTCTGCTCAAAGTTAAACTGATGAATTTATGCTCACCAAATCCTTCCCTCCATAGGCCATTTGCATCCTTAGTGTTGTTATATTTGCCTGTTGGCGAAAATTGTGTTTTAAAGGAAGTCAATGGCTGAATTTCCCTATTCCAGTTGCTATACCTAATTTAGCTGTTTTTGACTTGACTGTATTGAGAATTGACGTCAACGAAATTTAGCGAATAAGGCTCTAGTTAGACAAAAAAATTATTATTTCAGGCGTGTACTTGCGAGAATTGAAACGCTCCTCCCAGGATAATACACAAAGCATACTGAAAGCAAGAAGGACATACAAGATTATTTGAATAATGACATTCCTATGATTTTCAATGTGCACAGAGGCCTGAAACACTGAACAACTTACCATGCATACCAAAAACTCCACAGTCTGTGCTTGTTTCTTGAACTGGCAATATTGCCTTGTTCTGTACGGAGAGAGATAAAAGGAAACAATATTTTATTGATTGCTTTGTTTCCTTTTCTTAGTTACAACTGAATGAGTAAACTTGTCATTTACAACACTCAGCTTGAATGACTAATTTTTCTAAGATTGAGTATTACAACAGCAAGCATTCAAAACAAAAATATAACCTTGATTACATATTCATTCAATTACAATATTAAATCTTTCAATTTCAGAAGGGGTTTAGAAATATACAATTATTTCATACACGTAGGTCAGCAGCTGTACAATTTACTTTAGAAGCATCTAAAACTTCACATCTAAAAAAGGGCTGGCGCGATCCTCTGATGCTAGTATTTAGCCCATCTCAACTTCCAGCAACCTCTGTTGGTTTAGATAAAAGTCTTAGTTGTCAAAAACCGTTTGTTGGTTGACTGACCCTAAAGTTTAGTAATGGGATTAAAGAAGAGCAACGTATAGCAGTGAAATCCAGCTCACCGTAAGTTTTTCAAGTCTCCAGGCGTTCCAGTCGGAATCTTCGCCATTCTTGTTATATCCGACTTGAGTCAAACATCTAAAAAGACGGCATAATTTAACTATCGCTCCTATTTGAGACCAAAAGAGATAAGCACTAGGCCCGGACAGTCGCCAAGGTGAACTCCGATTTTAACCACCCAAACCATCTTTAGACACACAGACAGACATTAAGATGGACGCAAAGACAGACAGACAGACAGACAGAGCAGACAGACAACTTGGCTAAACCGGCAAAGTAATTACAACTTGTAACTTTTGTAGCATTGCAACTAACCGAGCAACGCGAAAAGTTTCTTCAGACTGCGCTCCAATTCCCAAGGGGTCCAAGTACCATGTGTTTTTTCTTCCTTTGGATATACTGAAAGATAAAAAACAACAGAGGTTATTTTTTGGGGGGAATTCCCCATTAATGGGCAATTTATTAGCCTGTTGTGCAACCACACTTGTCACCTTCTGTCACACTGCAGCAATCTGATATTTCCGACCATCACTGAAAACCACGGAGTTTTATTTGTGGGTGTCTAAACTCTACGATCAGTCACTTAATGTTTCTTTGATTTCCGGTTTCTTTTCCTTATTTGTTCTTGTTATACTATGGCATTTGAAAAGATGGTAAAAGAGAGTTACGTAACAAGAAAGAAAGTTAAAAATTCCTGTTGTCCCTACCAGTAGGCACCAGTGACCTGGAGGTCCAGGTAAATGCACCGCAACAAATACGTGACCAGCGTCCTTTATTCCCTCAGCATACGGAACCTTTAACGATAATTGAAAACATTTTACTGCATGGTGTATTTATTGCAACAAATATTTATACATTTATGATTGTATATTTTCCCTACCCCTACTTTGTCAGTTAAATGTGTATTCTCTTCGAGTACTCTCCTTCTCAATTCTGAGAAATGGTTACTAGTCAACAGGGCACACTTTTCTGTACATGCGTCCTCTTCCTGTGAAGTAATAATTGAATGAATGTCTTCATTAGCGTAAGTCAACGTCCGGTAGCGTAGAGTATAAGGAAAGAAAGAAACAGTAAATATACTTGTGATAGCAAAGCATACTCGGGTCCATATACGCATTATCGGATGATGTTGCAACTTGGACGGTTTCTGACCTGGCGGATTATTCTGGCTGGCCAGGGGGTTTGATAGAGTCGAGAGTGTATTTACAGCGAAATTTTACTCTTACCCTGAACAGGTTATAGTCGTTTATGAGCAATTCCAAGTAAACATTGATAACCTAACATGAAATAATAAAAAACCGTCAGTGTAAAAATCACAAGAAAGAAATGGCCCGGAAAAAAAGAAAAAAACTTACAAAGTTGTTGAGCTCTCTCGTGCTGCCAGATTTCCCAATCAGACGTCTTATTTCCTCATAGGAGAAGTTTCGAACTGGTTTACCACTGCTATTGACAAGGGTTGTGGTGTCTTCTGCCTCGTTATACGCCACTTTGTTCACCTAGTGTTTCATAGGAGAGAGGCTACTAATATACTGGTTAACAACCACATCGCACAATGGCGGTTAGGTGCTTGGGAAATCCAGGAGCTTCAAGTGATGGCAGCCAACGCCTAGATGGAGAGCGCTCCCATAGCAAGTCAGGAAACGGGACCATCATGTGAGACCCCACGCGGAAGGAGAGACTGGCAGCTATCACACTGAATTAACAGTGGAAAGAGGTAGCTAGGGAGGGGAGGGAGAATGCTTAAAAAAATGCTCTCATGCGGTAACAACAAAAAGCTGTGAATGCTGTTATTGTGAAGGCTGCCAAGACGTCCCGATCTAGGGAATCCTCGTGCATTCACATATCAAGTCACCGCTGACAACAAAGGAAATGCGTTCTCCCAACAGCAATTTAACAATTTGAATTGTTTCATGTATGTACTTCACATCATTTGTTTTTAACTTTGTTGTTAATTTAAAACTGCAATAAAACTGATTTTCGCCAATGTCAACAAAAAAACCTTACCTCATCGATCATGATTTGATTCAAGCAACATATGTCATCGTCGTTTTTGGCCTGTGTGGCAGTGATAATAAAGAGGCATAATTTGGTTGTTGTTAATTCAACTGAAAAGAAAAGAAATTTTCCTACGGTACGGGATGGGGAAGCACCAAATAGTATGCGCAGATATCACTGAAGAAACAAAAGATAATAAAGCTTGTGCCAACCTCTGTGAAAGAATAGCCCGCTGGTGGCCCTGATGCACTTGTTTCGGAAGGAACTTCTGAGGCTCCTAAAAATAAGGACAAATGCATTTTAACTGGTCAAAGCCAACCGTGAGTGGTGATTTCAAATGTACAGACTAACAGTTTTCTTATCACGATGGACTTGCCTTTCTCTATCGGGGAGTATTTGCAGGCTGCCCTCTGACTGGAAGCTGGTTGCACTTCCGTTTTCCTCTCGAAGAACAGCAAATATCCGCTCCGCTGTTAAATGTACGATAGTGCGTTACAAGGACCAACCCATTCCAACGTTGCTAAAAGGTCAAATACTAGAGGAACTTAGAAATTATTACAACATACTTCCAGCTCCGCTGTTGCATTATTGTCATTGACTTCAGAAATGCGTTCATCATCGAATAAGAGCCAGCGTCCCCGGAGCTTCAATAGCGAGGTGTCTATATATATGCAGAAACAAAGTGATAAAGTATAGGGGTATATCGCATAGGTCAAATTATTTTATCACATTGTCGGTATCAATAACGGTTACAACTTTTTAATGTACTTTACTTACAATGGCCTGAAATGCTGGTCGGCCCATGATGTAGCTAGAATGACAATGAAAATGGTTACTTAGGAAACTTTGATTACACTTTCCCCTAAGACAGGTCACTGATAGTTACCTTTTGAGATATAATATATTTGAAGTACTGGTAGGTTTTGGTCCTACTTACAATTGCTCCCACTAAATTGTAGCAAAGATTATCTCCCAGCTGAATGGAACACACAGCTGCAATGTCAATCTCTCTAAAGGAGATAAAATAGGACACAACTTGCTACTTTCTAGAAATGAAATGGTAAAGATTGAAAGCAACTAAAAAACACCACGCAGTAAAATTGTGTACCAAAACAATGAACAGAGAACATTGCATCCATTCTTACTTTGTCACTTTCATTTTTCTCTTCAGTTTCTTTCCACTGTTGTTAAATCTCTTTAGCTGTATTATCAACAGTTGGGGCTCTTCCACTATAGTTGACCACACGTGATGTATGGTATCTTCTTTACATTCGTTACAGTACCTGAAACATCCGGTCCAGATTATTATGATAATGATTATCATCGTCATCGTCATCGTCATCAGCATCAGCATCAACATCATCATCAGTATTATAATCATTATCATTATCATTATTGCTATTGTTATTGTTATTGTTACTATTATTTTGCATTATTTAGCAATTATTACTCTTCCCAGTAGACCGCAACACCCTCGATTTTTTTGCTGCCTTTAGAGTAACGTTTTTGATGCTGCAAGTTTGTTTCAAACCAATCACGTGGTACTTTGTAATGCACCACGTGAGGACATTTTTTTCTGTGTGTCGTCATGACTTTTTCGTGCTACGGAATGTTCATTCACCGCATGTTTATCTTCAAGTGGAAAGCTTACCGGGCGTTTTGCGTCTAAAGAAAAATACTCCTAGCTTGTCCTGATCATATTTTATCTTCAGCTGATAAATTGTGGCCATTCGGACAGTTCTACGGCAGACAAAAACCACGGTAAGCTTTCCTCTTGAAGATAAACATGTTGTGAATGAACATCACGTAGCACAAAAAAGTCACGACGCCACACAGAAAAAATGTCTTCACGTGGTGCATTTAAATGTACCACGTGATTGATTTGAAACAAACTCGCGGCATCAAAAACGGCGGCAAAAAAATCGTGGGTGTCGCAGTCTACTGGGAAGAGTAATATTGAATGAGGCTGAGTAGGATATGAGGAATTCTGCAGATCAAGGAGGGTGTTATCCACAGGGGCGGAAGGCCGAGGTGGATAACACCTTCCGAGATCTGCAGAATTCTTCATACCCTACGAAAGCCGAATTCAATAATTGCTTTATTATTCATTCAAAATATTTCTCCGTTCTTAAAGGAGTTTCGCCATTTCGCTCTTTGTTTTTCTGCCCACCAAAAATAAGATTGTTATCATCACTTTGTAATTTAGAAAACCTGCTCACCAAAAATAAGATTGTTATCATCACTTTGTAATTTAGAAAACAATATAATTTATGCACTCTTGGCAAGGTCATCCGTGTGACATACGATTGCAAATAAGGTACTGACAATGTGAAGTTTTCGTCTCCTCGTGGGCCCATGTTTAAGATGCAATCCTCCATGCTATTGCAACCTTGCATGGATACGCTGCCTACGAAATGAGTCCACTCCTCAAGGTCATCTGTCACCTTCAATCATTCATGAAGAGAACAGCGACATTACCCAGTTTTATCACATGAGAAGGTTGGCTTGTGGTAAATCCAAGCCGTGGTTTTCCCATGGAAATTGTCTTAAGCTGTGGCGCGGCTTTTTGGAGTTGAGAAAGCCGGCAAATGCAATAAACAAGCATGGCCCCAGTGTAAAACCTAACCTAGTTTGTTTAAGATTACCTAGGAAATATTAGCCATCGGTGTTTTTTTTAGGAACAAGCTACTCTCAGTCTCTAATGCCACGAACCCGAGTCACTATTCCCCAGTGCGGCCTGCGCGCTCGCTTTTAACATGTAAATAGCATTACCTTCAATCTGAACAGTGACTATGCCATATACAGTGTTAAAAAAGTAATTGCTAACCGCTAACCTGCTGTGTAGTCAGAAGTCACCCAAAAGGCTCGAATGCAGACTTATCACTGAAAGTAACCCGGTGTTCTAAACGCATTTACTGATTAATGGGATTGAAATTTATGATTAAGTTTAGGCTGTCTAGCACTTGGAATCTTGATGCAGAAAGTATTTGTGAAACAGTGCTCTTGTTCCTACTATAAAAACAAACGAGACTTTTCGGGAATAACCCCTTCGTCACTCGGAAATAATGCTTAGTTAACCGCCTTATCGACCTATGCAGCGGTGTTTCTCTCGATACTCTAGAAAGTAATTTCACAGCTTATTTTCCAATTCAAAGATTATTTTAAATTATACTGGACAAGTTTAGCACTAACCAGTGAATCAGATGGATCCAGAATGATCAGCTGTTGAGTCTCATTGAGTTTGGCTATCAATGTGGACAAACAGTCTCCTTTCATAGTGGAAACACCCAGCGTACCTATAGAAATAGATCAAAAGGTTCATCCTCGCCATCCAGCAAACACTATCAATTAACAATCAAAAAGTTTTCCTTTTTCCTCGGGGCCTTACCCTGTAACCAATCTCCAAATGCACCATGTGCCAAAGCTTGTACAGTAGCATTAAACCAGCAGTTGTTGGCATTGTTTTTTAGACTGGTGTAGTTAGGGGGAGAAGAAGAAACACTTTCCGTTTGCGCCTTTTTCTCCGCCACGTGGATTCGGCTAACAAATACAATCATGTACTGCGTTAAAAGATTTATGTACCAGCTAATTGAAAGTTTACAATCTCCGAAGATGTGGCTTGTAAGTGAATTGTTCAAGGCACAGCATATTGTACTTAGCCAGTGATTAGTAATTGTTCCAAGACACGATGACATCAATTACTGTGCAGTAGTTTTTCCCCTCACATCTTTATCTTGTGCGGAAGACACCCAGCAAAGTACTCCCCAGGTGCCGCTATTGTTTCTGTAGACTTATATTGTATACTTTGCAGAAAGAGGTGGGCATTACATTTAGGAGGCAATCGAGAAAAAGACATCGTCTAGTTTATGAATTTGCCAGATAAATCCGATGAAATGGGCCCCCCTTTTAACAACAGCAGGTTTATGATACCCTCACCTTGGACATTGCAACACTTTTCCTCTCCCTTTTCTTCTTTCCGTTTTTACATTTCAATCTCCCTTTAGCAATTCCAGTCATAGCTGGATTTGGTACTGTTGCCTCGATTTTTTTCCGTTTTCTCTGGGAAGATTCCGAAAGCCTAGGAAGAAAATTCAGTGTAACAGTAGCATGGGTTTTCTTCTTCAGAGCGTGTTCAACATAGTTAGTTAAACATATGATCCTAAACAGTTTCTAACAAAAACCTTGGACGCAACTCATAACGTACCGATACTATGTCATTACACGATACTCACATGGTATTGATCTTAAGCTGTTTTTTGGGTGCCTGTTGGTATTTTCCAGTAAAGGTAGCAGGGGAATGCCCCTCTCTTGTCCTTTTTGACCATTTCTCCTCAGCTTCAACTGTCGAGATCTCATTGTCTTCACCCTCATCCTGTCCTGTCTTGATTGATTCGATTGCTCTTTATCATTGCGTAGACAGCGGCGGAACAAACACAGTTATGGAAATTTACAAACTTGACAAATGCTAATGGTACAAGGAAAACCGTAATTGTTTGTTGATTTGTTCAGGTTTCTTTGCCCATGTAACAGAATCCGATACTGCCGGAAATGAAGCAAACAACGGGAAGACAAACACTTCGGAAGATTACAATAAAACACAAAGAGGATACTTGGACGGACAATTTACCCAAGTATGTTCAAAAGTTCCAGATCGAGAAAAAAGTAAACAGTGACTTTAAATTGAATGAGACAAACAAAGCTATTAAGCTTTAAGAAAAAAAAAAGATAGATAACCAACCTTTCACCTGTGGAAACAATATAAACTTGAAAGAAAAAGAAGATAAGCTGACTTAATGTTATCACAAGCAGTGTATTTTTAGTTTTCAGTGATAGCGCTGCTGGGAATGGGGACGGTCAACTGTATGGTTACAATCTTCTCTCAAGTGGGTGTAGAAGCCATTGAGATTGACTGAGAATACAGCAAGCTTTAAAATGACACCAAGTCCAGTGATGTCAATTGAAAAGTCATGTGACGAGTTAATCACTTCCAGAAAAGCCAAGATTTTAAACACGATGCTCAAGGGAAGGTTTTTGATAGCAATTGCGTTGAGATGGGTGTAGAAGCAATTGAGATGGACTACGAAGACGGTGAGCATCAAAATAATATGAAGTTGGAGCCAACTGAAAAGTCATGAGAGAAGTTATTCACTTCTGGAAGGCCAGTACGAGTGTGTATATTATTGAAACACGATGTTAAAGGGACATTTTTTTAATAGCAATTGCGTTGACATGGGTGTAGAAGCCATTGAGATGGACTAAGAAGACGGTAAGCTTAAGATGATACCAAGGTGAGGTGAATTGAAAAGTCATGTGACCAGTTATTCACTTTTGGAAAAGCCGATATAAGTGTTTAAGTATTAAAGCACGATGTTTAAGGGTAAGTTTTATATAGTAATTGCGTTGAGATGGGTGTAAGAAGCCATTGAGATGGACTAAGAAGACGGTAAGCTTTAAGATGATACCAAGTTGTTGTCAATTGAAAAGTCACGTGACAAGTTAGTCACTTCCGGAAAAGCTGATATAACTGCGTTTGAAATAAACAGCGATTTTCAAGGGTCATTTTTCGATAGTAATTGCGTTGAGATGGGTGTAGAAGCCATAGGCCGTTCCGAAATTCAACCGGGGACTGGGGCGAGTTTCAAATTTTAACCAATCGATAAACTGACACCGCCACATAAAAGATCATGTCTAGATTGATCATTTGACCAAGTATGATGCTTTTAGGGTGAACAGAGACGAAGTTATGGACCTTGAAATATGGCTCAAAATCCATACAAACGTCTCTAATTTTGAGACAGCGTCCCCCAAAACCATATAAACTCTTAAAATTTTTCATGATTTCCGTGATACTCTTTAAAATGGGCAAACATAGTGATTTTTATTTCAGCTTCTTTCAAATAGTAGGTACATGACGGGATTTTACAGTTTTCACAAAACTGATGAAAAATTTTAAGAGTTTATATGGTTTTGGGGGACGCTGTCTCAAAATTAGAGACGTTTGTATGGATTTTGAGCCACATTTCAAGGTCCATAACTTGGTCTCTGTTCACCCTAAAAGCATCATACTTGGTCAAATGATCAATCTCGACATGATCTTTCATGTGGTGGTGTCAGTTTATCGATTGGCTAAAATTTGAAACTCGCCCCAGTTCCCTGTTGAATTTCGGAACGGCCTATTGAGATGGACTAAGATGATGATAAGCTTCAAAATGATATCAAGTTGGTGTCAATTGAAAAGTCACTTGACGAGTTATTCAATTCCGGAAAAGCTAATATAGGTGTGTATGTTATTTAAACACGATGTTCAAGAAACATTTTTGGCTACCAAATGCGTTGAGATGGGTGTGAAAACCATTGAGATGGACTAAGAAGACGGCAAGCTTGAAAATGATATCAAGTTGGTGTCAATTGAAAAGTCACGTGACAAGTTATTTACTTCTGGAAAAGCCAATATCACTGTGTATATTATTTAAACATAATATTCAAGGGACATTTTTTGATAGCAATTGCGTTGAGATGGGTTCACTCCTGGAAAAGGCAATATAAGTGTGTATGTTATGTAAACGCCATGTTTAAGGGAAAGGTTTCGATAGTGACTGCGTTGAGATGGGTGGAGAAGCCATTGAGATGGACTGAGAAGACGATAAGCTTTAAAATGATACCAAGTTAATGTGAATTGAAAAGTCACATGACCAGTTATTCACTTCCGGAAAAGCCGATGTAAGTGTGTTTGAAATTAGATAACGATGTTCAAGAGACATTTTTCTATAGTTATTGCATTGACATGGGTGTAAAAGCCATTGAGATGGACTAAGACGACGGTAAGCTTCAAAATAATATCAGGTTGGTGTCAAATGAAAAGTTACGTGACAAGTTATTCACTTCTGAACAGAGGATATGAACAACATCTTTACAAATTCACGAGTGTTGGTGCAAATCAAGTTATGGCTTTCGATGCAGCTAGAATATGTTGTTGGACAATTGGTAAGGACAGTTAACCGATTTTATGCTGTAAATTCCACTGCTGAATTTTTATTCGAATTGGCAGACAGTTTCAGCCGGTCGAATTGGCAGTGAATTGGCAGACAGCTTCAGCTTGGTATTGCGACTATAATCATGGTGCTATTATACATGGGGACCCCTCATTTTTATTTCAAAATTTAAGTTTCTATAATATAAACAATCAATTGGCAAAGTTTGAGAAAAATCTCAGTTTAGGTTCTATTTCAGCGGAATGACCTTAAAGCTGACTGTGTTTGTGTTTCTGTTGTGTATTTTGCAGTTAGGATTTATCGTGCTATGAAAGTGCATAGTATCATTTGCCTTCGTTTCAGGCATAAAGAAACGCTGTGACAATTGCCGTTAGAGAAAATTTTCACTTAGAGCTTTCTTCAACTTTCTGTCGCCAAATGCTGCCAAATATACAGCTTAGTTGGATAAAAAATTCTATTGAGCAAAACAAAAGCAGCAGTTAACGTTCTGAAATAAAGTATAGGATTCCAAAATGTTTTGGTTACAGTTCAAAAATTTGAGTTACGTTTAGGATGTCAAAAAATCAAGTTGGATCAAGTACACATGTATCTTATGGGGAGCCTTGATTGACACTTCAGGGGATGTATTGGTCAATATGTCGGTCATTACTCGATTGACACTTGAGCAACCAATACATCGGTTCGCTATGTGCCGGGAGTTTATACCGGTCGAACATCCACCAATGTCGGCCAATATATTGACCGTGATATTGTTGGTAGTGTATCAGCAGAAGCATATCAGTCAACTACCGGCTATATACTGGTCAACTGTTGGTCCTGTATCAGTTGATAGTCGAGAAATAGTCGACCACTAGCCCACTGATATAAACTATCCACTGTCAGTCAGTGAACATCCTCCAATACAAATGATTGATAGACCAGTCACTACTTGATAGTCGAGAAATAGTCGACCACTAGCCCACTGATATAGACTATCCACTGTCAGTCAGTGAACATCCTCCAATACAAATGATTGATAGACCAGTCATTACTCGATCGACACCCTATAAAAAAATCGATATTCCACTGATATAATGGTCCCAGATTGAAACAGCATCGGCCAAAAACATAGAAAAGAAAATAATATATCAGTCGATATATTGTACAATATATCGTACAATATATTTAGTAAATAAACCCCTTCAGGTGGCTGGTATGTCGGCTGATAATGTCCGCGGCTGAGAGATTGTCCGAAAAATGAACATTTGGCCGAGAAGCGAAGCTTCGAGGGCAAATGTGAAATTTTGAGGACAATCTCTCAGCCAAGGACATTATCAGCCGACATACCAGTAAGCCAGAAAGGGGTTTATTTATTTTATAACCCTCCCATTAATTTTCAGTTCGCAATAAACCGCTCGTAAACATGGTGAAAAAGCCATTGGTGATCTGATGGCGAATGCGCGTGATTGACACGAGGGAGCAAAGTAAATTTGATTGGTTTAAGTAACTTTATTTCCACTGTGATTGGACCAAATTTGACAAGCTGTCATGTGAAATTAATTCTCATAACGCCCCTTGGATCAAAAACTCGAAAACTTGGCGCTTTTGGTTCATATATTCCGACGTACTGTTCGTAAACTTGACTAAAAAGAAAAGTATTTCAGTCTCAGAATATACATCTGTGAAACACAGAATGTGTGAAATCTGTAGCACTTGAAGGTGGACTGATTTTTCATCCCTCTCTTGCTAAAGGTCACCGGGTTTCATTTTCATCTCACATTGGTTTTCACGGCCTCTCTTTCCGAAGTAGAGAATGGTGTTAAACCATGCCGAATTTGCAAAACTTTCTGGAGCATTCAGACCAAGCTGATTTGCTGCATAGAGGACTTCAAGGTCTTCGCTGGAAATTGGACGCTTGTGCTTTGTGAAAGAAATCAATCCCTGTCGCGCAAGATCTTTCAGTGATGGATCTAGAGCTAGAACAGAATCAGCCCTGGCCAAAGGGAGTCACAAGTAGAAAACTTGGGTCTACTTGCGACTCTGTTTGGCCAGGGCTTGCATGCACTTGCATTGACTTGCGATGACTTGCGTTCACTTTGGCTGAGATCAAATCTGCACGCAAGTCGAAGCAAGTTTTTCACCATTTGGCCACCCAATCCAAGTCAACACCAGTTGAGTGATGTCCATTAACCTATTATATTAGCCATTGAAATTCAGGATAATTAAACAATTAGGGAGGGGAAAACTTTTTGTTTATCTACTTGTAATAATTTTTATTTTCAAGGATTTCTTTTATCACTTGGTAAATATGATGTAGTTCTCACCTAAACTTTGCTACTAGAGATTCAGTCTGTTATGTTTTGGTTTCATTGTCAGTTGAAATAGACTTTAAAAGCCTAGGTCTTGATAAGATAGTCATACTCTTGCAGTTAATTGTTTCTGTGTGATTGTATTTTGTTTTCTTTTAAATTCCCTATTACTTGGGAACAGCTTTTTTTTTTCGTCAAGCCTGTATGTTATTTTTAAACAGTCAGTAATTGGCTTAATATATGATTGCATATGTGTGAGTTTTTTTGTTGCGGGCCCAAGAGAGGCCCGCAACCCTAATCTTGACAGTGACCAGTGGATTCCGTATTACGCGTGTGCGCCACGTTTATAACAGGGACACTGAAACTGGAAGTTGAAATTTTGTTCCACCACTAAGAACGATCAGAATGCGAAAAATGTGTCAATCACAACAGTTTGTCACATTGGATACCAGATGCAGACCTCTGTCACATGGAAGATCGAAGTAAGTTGATCCAAGCTTCTGTTACTCCGGATCAAACTTTCGCCGGAAAAATATTAAAACCCAGCGCTCGTGGAAAATGTGTTTTGTTCGCTAGAACTTGAGCTTGAAACATATATAACAGCTGTTTATTTATTTCTGGAGTGAAGTTTTTACGTTTATTAATCGTAAGATGCACACATTTGACTTATTAATCGTAAAAGGCCATACTTTACGATTATTAAGTGTAAAATGCGTCTCCTACGATTATTAATCTTGGATTTTACGATTAATAATTGTAAAATGCAAGATTAATAATCGTATCTTACAACAAATACAGTTATCAATCGTATATGCCGTTCTTCTGTCGACACCCGAATTTCACACGACCAGCCGCCATTACGAAAAAAAACTTCGCACTCAAGAACTACATCTTACTGAGCTTGCTCTGAAATAAATGTGATTCAGCAGAAGTGTTGACCTGACAAGCTTAACGTGAAGCTATCCTTTAATGAACTGAGTGTGTTTACGGACCACATTTTTAGTTTTTTTCACTCGTCGACAAAAAGCAATGCGAGCGCGAATGTCGTAGCCGCGAAACAACAACACCGCAGCCTTCAAGGCGATAATCCCATGATTTGAAAGCAGCTGCTTCAATGTCCAAAAGGTACTAAACGTAAATGAGAACAGGAAAATAAGCCAACGTCCTAGAGTGTGCTTACGAAATAGATTTTATCCATCTTTGGACTCTTGGGCAAAAAGCGACGTGAGCGGGAAAATATATCGTGGCCCATGCTCGAACAAACAACGGCACTTAGGGTTATTAATGCGAAATACAACTGAGTTGAAAGCGGCTCATTAAGGTTCATAATTTACCTAAAGTAAAAGAAACCAGGTAAATTAACAAACACCTGAGACTGTTCGCGGACGATATTTTCTCCGTCCTTGACTCTTCGACGAAAAGCAACTCCACTCATCCGTGCTTGAACAAGCAACTGTGAGTACTGCGCAATGCGAATAAAAAACTTGTCTAAATGAATGAATATTACTCTATCACTATGTCAAAAATTCTAGCTTGCTGTAAACACTAAGATTACTAAAATTACCCAAGAGACTTCCAAGCACCTAATTTAACGTATAAAATGTGTCCAAAGTAGAAGAAAACAGGCAAACGAAGAAACAAACGGGAAAAAAATTTATATCTTCCCGAAACAATTAGGAAATAATAGGTGTTAGTGTGGTTTTGTTACGTGCTATAATTTGTCGAAGCGAAAGCCTCCTTTATAACTTGAAGGCGCAGATGATCAAAAACTCAGGAAAGGAAAGGAAAAAAATCTCAGCCAGTGTTTTCCTAAACTCGAAATTAGCGCAGCCCAATAGAACCGTTTAGCAACGGTCTACAAGCTGAAAAGTTATTCCACTACAAAACTCCGTGAACAACACTAGAAATTTCTACAATGCAAAGGTTTTGTAATTCAAGAAGTACGCTTTTATTAAAAAGCGTCTTTTTTTATTTAGAAATTCGACGAACTACGGAAAAGCCCTATGGACAAATTCGCTAAACGTTGGAGCTAGCGTTCAGTAGCGATACCTTTCTTGCAATCTTTAGTGATATCAAAGGGGCAGATGCTAATTGCTTCCTTTAGCAAACATATTTTTGATCGTTCGTCACAAACTGAAACTTAAGCCATCGAAACGACACTCGAAAATACAATAAGCTTAGTTGTGTTTTCATTCGGCAGATTTGTACGCATACTTTATTCAGAGATCAGATAGACATTTTCGGAATTGAACTTTCGGGAAAATTCCAGTGGCAGAAACTAAGTAAAATAAAATTCCTGTTTATCGAAAAAACGTGAACTTGGAAGCATCGTTTTCTGTGTCTTGTGCGACTGAACTTGAAGTTTGATTTTCGATGGCAGGAAACATTTAAAAACGAAGTTTTAGGCATAAATATACTACATTCGAATGATTTTGTTTTGTGGCTTCTTCACTCCCTTGCCTTTAAGTCTTGAAGTGTTCAGAAATTTTGGAATATGTTATCGTTTTGTCAGTAGAAAAACCCATTGTGTACTCGGCACAATTCTTGCTGGCGCCAAATTGTGTTTTGCGTGGGAAAAATCATAATGCTAATAGTGAGTTCAAATAAAACACGCCAAAGAAAACATTACTTTTAAGATGTGACTTTAAATTGATGGTGCGTTATTTAATGTTTAACACAAAAATCCAGCTCACCTCTTTGCTTCTAGACTACTTGTAAGCTCAATTCTTAACAAAGGTCGTCCTGGCCATGCGTGTCTCACTTTACAAATTCTTTGGCGCGTTCAAATTAGATTGTGGAGTCTTTGCCTTTAATGTCCTGGAACATCTGTGACTGTCATCATTTGTTTAAGCTGTTCTTATTAAGGTTTCTGATTTTCCTGGAAACACTTTTTTTGGTCTTTTGCGTGTGACAAACTCCATCAGTCCTTTAGCATTTAGGATCTTCTCGCAAACTGAATAAGTGCCGCAGGGATTTCAATCACGGTGATACAATTTCAAGTTTTGTCTTGTTTTCTTGAGTGTATAGCGCCTCGTACAGTTATTAAAGCCTGAAAACCACATGTACATTTCAACTGCTCCCTCGAGTGCTGTAGGTGCAACGTTTGAGTTCTGATAATGACCCGAAGTTTTCTCCCGCTTTGGTCAAAAGTGATTTCAAAACGGATCCTGATGTGATTCTCTTTATCGATAATTCTTGAAAGCCGGACTTATGTCGAGTATACGTTGGCACCAATTTCCCATTTAAAGCAGTCTTAACAGAACGTTAAATCAAACTCCTACACCACCGTAGTAGCGGCCAGGAAACGTCCAAACTTAACAAACGGTCGAAATTTTCTAAATGACGTTGTCAGCGATGGCGAATCCACAGTGACCAATCAAAGACAGGTCTGAAAACAAATGTGTCCAATCGCAAGCTTTACGTTCCTGTCAATTCATCTCCTCGAAGTAATTCCAAGGTTTGCTTTTCATTTTCAGACCTTCAGCGAGGTGTTTATCTCAACAGTCTTCATTGTCAATGTGATACGAGTTCATGACAGCTACCTCTTTTAACTCATTGCTTAGGGCGGATTTAATTACCGTACTTAAACCAAAGCCCAGCCAATAAGAAACCAAAAAATAATGTAGCTGGTCTGAGAATGAGAAACCATTCAACTGCCAGTGTCGCTGTCCGGTTTCCAACATACATGGAATAAATTTGTGGATGAATCTAAAACTAATTTTCAATTAATAAGCATAAGCTTCGCTTGATTGCGTGCGGGATGAATTCACGATCATTAGAGAGGTTAAGCATGACGTTTACGGCAAACGGCAAAATTAAACTTTTGCCGTGTGTCTTCAGCTCTCTGTACAGTAGAATCAAAATATTTGTATTTGCAGTGAATTTTTAGTAAGAGACACTTTTCTATTTTTGTATGATTTATTTAAGGATTACAAGAAAAGAATAGAAAATCAGAAGTGACCTTTGCCGTTCGCCGTCTGCTGTAAACGTCATGCTTAAACTCACTATTAACTATAAATTAACGTCATATCAAATGACACAAGTTTAAATTTGGCTTGTCACATTTCAGTAATAATCGTGAATTTGGATGTTATCAAGTGACAGGAGCTCAAACTTGGCTTGCATGCATGCGGGATGAATTCACGATTAATAATCGTGAATTTTAATGTCATCAAGTGACACAAGTTTAAACTCGACTTGAATGCGTGCAGGATGAATTCACGATCATTAACTATAAATTAACGTCGTATCAAATGACACAAGTTTTAATTTGGCTTGTCACGTTTCAGTAATAATCGTGAATTTCGATGCTATGAAGTGACAGGAGCTCAAACTTGGCTTGAATGCGTGCGGAAAGAATGCACGATTAATAATCGTGAATTTTGATCTCATCAAGTGACACGGGTCTAAACTTGGCTTGAATGCGTACGGGATGAATTCACGATTAATTATCGCAAATTCAATTTGATATCGTCAAGTGAGACGAGCTTAAACTTGGCTTGAATGCGTGCGGGATAAATTCATGATTATTAATTGTGAATTTTGATCTCGTCAAGTGACACGGGCTTAAACTTGGCTTGAATGCGTGCGGGATGAATTCACAATTAATAATCGTGAATTTTGATCTCGCCAAGTGACACGGGCTTAAACTTGGCTTTTAATGCGTGCGGGATGAATTCACGATTAATAATCGTGAATTTTGATCTCGTCAAGTGACACGGGCTTAAACTTGGCTTCCATGCATGCGGGATGATTTCACGATTAATAATCGTGAATTCAATTTGATCTCGTCAAGTGAGACGAGCTTAAACTTGGCTTGAATGCGTGCGGGATGAATTCTCGATTGATAATCGTGAATTCTTATCTTATCAAGTGAGACGAGCTTAAACTTGGCTTGTCACATTTCAGTAATAATCGTGAATTTGGATGTTATCAAGTGACAGGAGCTCAAACTTGGCTTGAATGCATGCGGAAAGAATCCACGATTAATAATCGTGAATTTTGATCTCGTCAAGTGACACGGGCTTAAACTTGGCTTGAATGCGTGCGGGATGAATTCACGATTAACAATCGTGAATTCAATTTGATCTCGTCAAGTGAGACGAGCTTAAACTTGGCTTGAATGCGTGCAGGATGATTTCTGATTAATAATCGTGAATTTTGATCTCATCAAGTGACACGGGCTTAAACTTGGCTTTTAATGCGTGCGGGATGAATTCACGATTAATAATCGTGAATTTTGATCTCGTCAAGTGACACGGGCTTAAACTTGGCTTCCATGCATGCGGGATGATTTCACGATTAATAATCGTGAATTCAATTTGATCTCGTCAAGTGAGACGAGCTTAAACTTGGCTTGAATGCGTGCGGGATGAATTCTCGATTGATAATCGTGAATTCTTATCTTATCAAGTGAGACGAGCTTAAACTTGGCTTGTCACATTTCAGTAATAATCGTGAATTTGGATGTTATCAAGTGACAGGAGCTCAAACTTGGCTTGAATGCATGCGGAAAGAATCCACGATTAATAATCGTGAATTTTGATCTCGTCAAGTGACACGGGCTTAAACTTGGCTTGAATGCGTGCGGGATGAATTCACGATTAACAATCGTGAATTCAATTTGATCTCGTCAAGTGACACAGGCTTAAACTTGGCTTGAATGCGTGCGGGATGAATTCTCGATTGATAATCGTGAATTCTTATCTTATCAAGTGAGACGAGCTTAAACTTGGCTTGTCACATTTCAGTAATAATCGTGAATTTGGATGTTATCAAGTGACAGGAGCTCAAACTTGGCTTGAATGCATGCGGAAAGAATCCACGATTAATAATCGTGAATTTTGATCTCGTCAAGTGACACGGGCTTAAACTTGGCTTGAATGCGTGCGGGATGAATTCACGATTAACAATCGTGAATTCAATTTGATCTCGTCAAGTGACACAGGCTTAAACTTGGCTTGAATGCGTGCAGGATGATTTCTGATTAATAATCGTGAATTTTGATCTCATCAAGTGACACGGGCTTAAACTTGGCTTTTAATGCGTGCGGGATGAATTCACGATTAATAATCGTGAATTTTGATCTCGTCAAGTGACACGGGCTTAAACTTGGCTTGCATGCATGCGGGATGATTTCACGATTAATAATCGTGAATTCAATTTGATCTCGTCAAGTGAGACGAGCTTAAACTTGGCTTGAATGCGTGCGGGATGAATTCTCGATTGATAATCGTGAATTCTTATCTTATCAAGTGAGACGAGCTTAAACTTGGCTTGAATGCGTGCGGGATGAATTCTCGATTGATAATCGTGAATTCTTATCTTATCAAGTGAGACGAGCTTAAACTTGGCTTGAATGCGTGCGGGATGAATTCACGATTAATAATCGTGAATGCTCTCGTCAAGTGACACGGGCTTAAACTTGGCTTGCATGTGTGCAGGATGAATTTACGATTATTAATCGTGAATTTTGATCTCATCAAGTTACACAAGCTTAAACTTGGCTTGAATGCGTGCGGGGTGAATTCACGATTAATAATCGTGAATTTAGATCTTATCAAGTGACATGAGCTTCAATTTTGCTTGAATGCATGCGGGATGAATTCACGATTAATAATCATGAATTTAGATCTTATCAAGTGACACAAGCTTCAATTTTGCTTGAATGCATGTGGGATGAATTCACGATTAATAATCGTGAATTTTGATCTTATCTAGTGACACGAGCTTAAGCTTGACTTGAATGCGTACAGGATGAATCCACAATTAATAATTGTTAATTCACATCTTATCAAGTGACACTGGTTTAAACTTGGCTTGAATGCGTGCAGGATTAATTCAGGATTAATAATCGTTTATGAGGTTAAAGCTTTATCTGGTTACAAATAAACTGACCACATCATCCCCATCTTGCCAACAAGTTAGCCGTATGAAACTTTAAGAACGTAATGTGTATCTAATAAGAAAACATGAACACCATTCACTGAAATAAACTTGGAAGTGCAAATTAAAGCAAAAGTAAAAGTGATCCTATTTACAAACATGTTCTTTACATTGGCCTTGTGATGTAACATTAAACGAAAATGACAGCGTCCCGACGACAGCGTCTACCCTGTACCTTAACATTTCACCCCACTGAAGACTGCAATGAAAGTCAAGGCTGGTTGTGGTCCTTCCTGCAGATGATGCGACAGATCCCACGGGCTCGTATCACTTGATGAGATGTTAATTCACGGTTATTGATCATGAATTCATCCCGCACGCATTCGAGCCAATTTTAAGCTCGTATTACTTGATAAGATTGAAATTCACGAATTCATGCCGCACGCCTTCAAGCCAAGTTTAAACCCGTGTGACTTGATAAGATGTTAATTCACGATTATTAATTGTGGATTCATCCTGCACGCACTCCAGCCAAGTTTAAACCCGTGTCACTTGATAAGAACAAAATTCACGATTATTAATCGTGAATTCATTCCGCATGCATGCAAGCCGAGTTTAAGCCCGTGTCACTTGACGAGATCAAAATTCACGATTATTAATCGTGAATTCATCCCGCATGCATGCAAGCCGAGTTAAAGCTCGTGTCACTTGATGAGATCAAAATTCACATTGTCGAAG
>JAHPZR010001213.1:12500-35000 GCA_019787425.1 Platygyra sinensis | reverse complement strand
ATCGAAAAATCTCTCTTAAACATGACATTTAAATAACATACACACATTGCCTTTTCTGGAAGAACTAGTCACGTGACCTTTTAATTGACATCAACTTGATATTATTTTTAAGCTTACCGTCTTCTTAGTCCATCTCAATGGCTTTTACACCCATCTCAACGCAATTGCTATTGAAAAATGACCCTTGAACATGTTTTGTTAATTTCAATCAAATGCACATATATCGACGTTTACGGAAGTAAATATCTGGTCACATGACTTTTCAATTTACATCAACTTGGTAGCATTTCAAAGCTTACCGTCTTTTTGGTCCATCTCAACGGGCTTTCTATAGCATACGCCTAACTTCTATTGGTCAGTGGTCCTAGCGGTGTATTTTTATAATTATTCTTGTTATTTAATGGACAGGAAACGTCTAGCCAGAGTAAGTTCTGTTTACAAACATGGAGCGGGCGTTAAGTGGTGTTAAATTCAAGCTATATAATTACATGGGGAAATTAATTTAGCGTTTTTCTTTGGATCGTAGCAGCCTCCTGGGTGTCGCCTGTTTACGATGGCTTCTTCTCTGAGCTCTGACAAGCTCCCTTCTATGCTTCATTTCTTTTACGAGAGAATCCCATTCAATACCATAGGGTGTCTTAGTTGGAACATTTATCCCCAGACCGATCCCTGTCGCCATATCGTAGGAACATTTTTCCAAGTCCATAATAATTTTCGTCACAGTTTCAAAAACGAGAACAGTACTTACATAATAACACTGGTCTGGGATATATTCTGGCAAGTCGTATTTCAAAAATGTATCCATACATGCCATAAGTGGTACAAAACCCTTTCTTGGTTTTGGCTTTGCCTGGAATAGATTTTCTAAGTGACACATCACATCAGGGAAGATGTAATAAGAAAATGTGTTGGCACCCAAATCGTAAGTTTCCAGATTCTTGTAATGCTTCTGGTATCCTCCCAGCAATAAACAGGCTTGATGGCGCTCCAAGTGAGGAAGGGGTGTATCTTCAGATGGTGGGACGCTTGCAATCTCAAGAAGATGATCCTTCATGGCCTTGATCCTCTCTTCCACCATCTTGGGGGTCACCTTAAAGTGATACTCTTTCAACTGTTCTTCTTCCGTATCCTCAACTACAAGATTTATTGCCGAAGTATCGTCTGCACCTTCTGTGGGCGTGCACAGCCTTTTGTATCTTTGGGGAGTTGCTTCTTCTTTCTTCGATTCTTTAGTGATGCTCTCAGCTAGTTTCCTTTTCTTCACCTGTTAACAAATATTTTTAGGTTTGGTTGTAAGTGATGTTAACTAGATAAAAGATTAACTGAAAACATCTTCGCTCAATCCGTACAAAAACGACCAAGGCCCAATATTCTCCGGTAGGGCTCGATGTTTATTATATGGCGCTCAGGTCATGATTGCTTTGAGTGTGCCGGCTTTCGAAAAAAAACATACACAGCTGATGACCATTTCCATAACCAAGAAAGAACCAATCAGAACGCTCGGATTTACCATGCCATATATTAATCTCGGACGTACTTGCCATGTTTAAGCTGGAGAACATTCGTTCGCGGACGTGTTTAGACCAATCGCGAGCGAGCGACAATATTCGGTTAAGGATTTTAATAGTTCCTCTGTTCATGCCACTTAAAATAAACTAATGCTCCCCAGACTTGGTGGTTTGACACTGTCCAATTCAGGAGAGGTAGATGGAGTGTAGCACTTTGGTTTCTAAGACGCATGAAAATGAAAATTAACCAAACAATCCAGCCATGTAGTGCTTACGTTCAAGAACCAACACACATACGTACACATGCACATTTCAGCCTTTCTACTATTACCAATATTATTTTTCCTATGCCCTTAACTTCTTCCTTTGCTGAATTTTCTTTACCAACCTTTAATTTTGAGCGACGTCTGAGCTGCGTCTTTACACCCTGTTGGTGGCTTTCTTCGGGGTGTGCTGTCACTGAAGCGGCGAATTGAGTACAAGTCAGTTATCAGTGATGATAGTAAGAAGTTCATAATTGAATCTACTAATCATTGAGATGTTGTATCGGCCTTATAACTAGGTGTTATCAGTGATGTCTACTCAATGCATGTAGTTGTGTACCTTACCTACATCACCCTGTGGGCAAAACGGTTCCGTGTGTTCAAATCGTACGAGATTCGTGAAGCTGTAACATAAGATTTCAGCCTGTTACTTTACATCGCGACATGTTGATTTACAATGTACAAGGAAACAAATAATAGGCTCATTTCAACCTTAGAGTCTAGATGGTATTATGTTCTTGTGTTCTGCTCAAAGTTAAACTGATGAATTTATGCTCACCAAATCCTTCCCTCCATAGGCCATTTGCATCCTTAGTGTTGTTATATTTGCCTGTTGGCGAAAATTGTGTTTTAAAGGAAGTCAATGGCTGAATTTCCCTATTCCAGTTGCTATACCTAATTTAGCTGTTTTTGACTTGACTGTATTGAGAATTGACGTCAACGAAATTTAGCGAATAAGGCTCTAGTTAGACAAAAAAATTATTATTTCAGGCGTGTACTTGCAAGAATTGAAACGCTCCTCCCAGGATAATACACAAAGCATACTGAAAGCAAGAAGGACATACAAGATTATTTGAATAATGACATTCCTATGATTTTCAATGTGCACAGAGGCCTGAAACACTGAACAACTTACCATGCATACCAAAAACTCCACAGTCTGTGCTTGTTTCTTGAACTGGCAATATTGCCTTGTTCTGTACAGAGAGAGATAAAAGGAAACAATATTTTATTGATTGCTTTGTTTCCTTTTCTTAGTTACAACTGAATGAGTAAACTTGTCATTTACAACACTCAGCTTGAATGACTAATTTTTCTAAGATTGAGTATTACAACAGCAAGCATTCAAAACAAAAATATAACCTTGATTACATATTCATTCAATTACAATATTAAATCTTTCAATTTCAGAAGGGGTTTAGAAATATACAATTATTTCATACACGTAGGTCAGCAGCTGTACAATTTACTTTAGAAGCATCTAAAACTTCACATCTAAAAAAGGGCTGGCGCGATCCTCTGATGCTAGTATTTAGCCCATCTCAACTTCCAGCAACCTCTGTTGGTTTAGATAAAAGTCTTAGTTGTCAAAAACCGTTTGTTGGTTGACTGACCCTAAAGTTTAGTAATGGGATTAAAGAAGAGCAACGTATAGCAGTGAAATCCAGCTCACCGTAAGTTTTTCAAGTCTCCAGGCGTTCCAGTCGGAATCTTCGCCATTCTTGTTATATCCGACTTGAGTCAAACATCTAAAAAGACGGCATAATTTAACTATCGCTCCTATTTGAGACCAAAAGAGATAAGCACTAGGCCCGGACAGTCGCCAAGGTGAACTCCGATTTTAACCACCCAAACCATCTTTAGACACACAGACAGACATTAAGATGGACGCAAAGACAGACGGACAGACAGACAGACAGACAGACAACTCGGCTAAACCGGCAAAGTAATTACAACTTGTAACTTTTGTAGCATTGCAACTAACCGAGCAACGCGAAAAGTTTCTTCAGACTGCGCTCCAATTCCCAAGGGGTCCAAGGACACCATGTGTTTTTTCTTCCTTTGGATATACTGAAAGATAAAAAACAACAGAGGTTATTTTTTGGGGGGAATTCCCATTAATGGGCAATTTATTAGCCTGTTGTGCAACCACACTTGTCACCTTCTGTCACACTGCAGCAATCTGATATTTCCGACCATCACTGAAAACCACGGAGTTTTATTTGTGGGTGTCTAAACTCTACGATCAGTCACTTAATGTTTCTTTGATTTCCGGTTTCTTTTCCTTATTTGTTCTTGTTATACTATGGCATTTGAAAAGATGGTAAAAGAGAGTTACGTAACAAGAAAGAAAGTTAAAAATTCCTGTTGTCCCTACCAGTAGGCACCAGTGACCTGGAGGTCCAGGTAAATGCACCGCAACAAATACGTGACCAGCGTCCTTTATTCCCTCAGCATACGGAACCTTTAACGATAATTGAAAACATTTTACTGCATGGTGTATTTATTGCAACAAATATTTATACATTTATGATTGTATATTTTCCCTACCCCTACTTTGTCAGTTAAATGTGTATTCTCTTCGAGTACTCTCCTTCTCAATTCTGAGAAATGGTTACTAGTCAACAGGGCACACTTTTCTGTACATGCGTCCTCTTCCTGTGAAGTAATAATTGAATGAATGTCTTCATTAGCGTAAGTCAACGTCCGGTAGCGTAGAGTATAAGGAAAGAAAGAAACAGTAAATATACTTGTGATAGCAAAGCATACTCGGGTCCATATACGCATTATCGGATGATGTTGCAACTTGGACGGTTTCTGACCTGGCGGATTATTCTGGCTGGCCAGGGGGTTTGATAGAGTCGAGAGTGTATTTACAGCGAAATTTTACTCTTACCCTGAACAGGTTATAGTCGTTTATGAGCAATTCCAAGTAACCATTGATAACCTAACATGAAATAATAAAAAACCGTCAGTGTAAAAATCACAAGAAAGAAATGGCCCGGAAAAAAAGAAAAAAACTTACAAAGTTGTTGAGCTCTCTCGGGCTGCCAGATTTCCCAATCAGACGTCTTATTTCCTCATAGGAGAAGTTTCGAACTGGTTTACCACTGCTATTGACAAGGGTTGTGGTGTCATCTGCCTCGTTATACGCCACTTTGTTCACCTAGTGTTTCATAGGAGAGAGGCTACTAATATACTGGTTAACAACCACATTGCACAATGGCGGTTAGGTGCTTGGGAAATCCAGGAGCTTCAAGTGATGGCAGCCAACGCCTAGATGGAGAGCGCTCCCATAGCAAGTCAGGAAACGGGGCCATCATGTGAGACCCCACGCGGCTTTTCGAGCGCTAGCCCTTCGTCGGAGCGCTGACGAAGGGCTAGCGCTCAGTTGATAAAAGCAAATTATCCTGTAATACTCCCACCGACGCAGCACCATAGTTTGTTTAGAAACTTACCCCCTTGACTGACAGATAGACCGACTTACAGACTTAAGTAATGATTGACTGACCGACTTATTGACTAATTGAATGACTAAATGACTGAATGACCGACTAACTGACTTGCTGATTGACTGACTGATATGCAAAATGCAAATGGTATATAGCAGTGGTCTAATCAATAATACTCTACACTTTATTCACAATATACAGACGTCATGCAATAGAAGGACTGTAGAAGTGATGTTTTGAAACTCATGCTGCGTCCTAGTCAGTCAGTCAGTCAGTCAGCCGGTCAGTTATTAAGCAATATTTTATGAGGTTAAAGCTTTATCCGGTTACAAATAAACTGACCACGTCATCCCCATCTTGCCAACAAGTTAGCCGTATGAAACTTTAAGAACGTAATGTGTATCTAATAAGAAAACATGAACACCATTCACTGAAATAAACTTGGAAGTGCAAATTAAAGCAAAAGTAAAAGTGATCCTATTTACATACATTTTCTTTACATCGGCCTTGTGATGTAACATTAAATGAAAATGACAGCGTCCCGGCGACAGCGTCTACCCTGTACCTTAACATTTCACCCCACTGAAGACTGCATGAAAGTCAAGGCTGGTTGTGGTCCTTCCTGCAGATGATGCGACAGATCCCACGGGCTCGTATCACTTGATGAGATGTTAATTCACGGTTATTGATCATGAATTCATCCCGCATGCATTCGAGCCAATTTTAAGCTCGTATCACTTGATAAGATTGAAATTCACGATTATTAATCGTGAATTCATGCCGCACGCATTCAAGCCAAGTTTCAACCCGTGTGACTTGATAAGATGTTAATTCACGATTATTAATTGTGGATTCATCCTGCACGCACTCCAGCCAAGTTTAAACCCGTGTCACTTGATAAGAACAAAATTCACCCCGCACGCATGCAAGCCGAGTTTAAGCCCGTGTCACTTGACGAGATCAAAATTCACGATTATTAATCGTGAATTCATCCCGCACGCATGCAAGCCGAGTTTAAGCTGGGTCACTTGACGAGATCAAAATTCACGATTATTAATCGTGAATTCATCCCGCACGCATTCAAGCCAAGTTTAGCTCGTGTCACTTGACGAGATCAAAATTCACGATTATCAATCGTGAATTCATCCCGCACGCATTCAAGCCAAGTTTAAGCCCGTGTCACTTGACGAGATCAAATTGAATTCACGATTATTGATCGTGAAATCATCCCGCACGCATTCAAGCCAAGTTTAAGCCCGTGTCACTTGACGAGATCAAAATTCGCGATTATTAATCGTGAATTCATCCTGCACGCATTCAAGCCAAGTTTAAGCCCGTGTCACTTCATGAGATCAAAATTCACGATTATTAATCGTGAATTCATCCTGCATACATTCAAGCCAAGTTTAAGCTCGTGTCACTTGATGAGATCAAAATTCACGATTATTAATCGTGGATTCTTTCTGCACGCATTCAAGCCAAGTTTGAGGTCCTGTCACTTGATAACATCGAAATTTACGATTATTGCTGAAACGTGACAAGCGAAATTTAAACTTGGGTCATTTGATACAACGTTAATTTATAGTTAATGATCGTGAATTCATCCCGCACGCAATCAAGCGAAGCTTATGCTTATTAATTGAAAATTATTTTTAGATTCATCCGCAAATTTATTCCATGTATGTTGGAAATAGGACAGCGACGCTGGCAGTTGAATGGTTTCTCATTCTCAGACCAGCTACGTTATTTTTTGGTTTCTTAATGGCTGGGCTTTGGTTTAAGTAAGGTAATTAAATCCGCCCTAAGCAATGAGTTAAAAGAGGTAGCCGTCATGAACTCGTATCACATTGATAATGAAGACTGTTGAGATAAACACCTCGCTGAAGGTCTGAAAATGAAAAGCAAACCTTGGAATTACTTGAGGAGATGAATTGACAGGAACGTAAAGCTTGCGATTGGACACATTTGTTTTCAGAGCTGTCTTTGATTGGTCACTGTGGATTCACCATCACTGACAACGTCATTTAGAAAATTTCGACCGTTTGTTAAGTTTGGACGTTTCCTGGCCGCTACTACGGTGGTGTAGGAGTTTGATTTAATGTTCTGTTAAGACTGCTTTAAATGGGAAATTGGTGCCAACGTATACTCGACATAAGTCCGGCTGTCAAGAATTATCGATATAGAGAATCAGATCAGGATCCGTTTTGAAATCACTTTTGACCGAAGCGGGAGAAAACTTCGGGTCATTATCAGAACTCAAACGTTGCACCTACAGCACTCGAGGGAGCAGTTGAAATGTACATGTGGTTTTCAGGCTTTAATAACTGTACGAGGCGCTATACACTCAAGAAAACAAGACAAAACTTGAAATTGTATCACCATGATTGAAATCCCCGCGGCACTATTCAGTTTGCAAGAAGATCCTAAATGCTAAAGGACTGATGGAGTTTGTTAAACATTAAATAACGCACCATCAATTTAAAGTCACATCTTAAAAGTAATGTTTTCTTTGGCGTTTTTTATTTGAACTCGCTATTAGCATTATGATTTTTCCCGCGCAAAACACAATTTGGCGCCAGCAAGAATTGTGCCGAGTACACAATGGGTTTTTCTACCGACAAAACGATAATATATTCCAAAATTTCTGAACACTTCATGACTTAACGGCAAGGGAGTGAAGAAGCCACAAAACAAAATCATTCGAATGTAGTATATTTATGCCTAAAACTTTGTTTTTAAATGTTTCCTGCCATCGAAAATCAAACTTCAAGTTCAGTCGCGCAAGACACAGAAAACGATGCTTCCAAGTTCACGTTTTTTTGATAAACAGGAATTTTATTTTACTTAGTTTCTGCCACTGGAATTTTCCCGAAAGTTCAATTCCGAAAATGTCTATCTGATCTCTGAATAAAGTATGCGTACAAATCTGCCGAATGAAAACACAACTAAGCTTATTGTATTTTCGAGTGTCGTTTCGAGGGCTTAAGTTTCAGTTTGGGACGAACGATCAAAAATATGTTTGAATGAATTCGCATTTAGAACTCTTTTTCTTTCAAAAAATTAACCAGAAATAGGGGTAGAAAATAAAGCAGGTTTGCTAAAGGAAGCAATTAGCATCTGCCCCTTTGATATCACTAAAGATTGCAAGAAAGGTATCGCTACTGAACGCTAGCTCCAACGTTTAGCGAATTTGTCCGTAGGGCTTTTCCGTAGTTCGTTGAATTTCTAAATAAAAAAAGACGCTTTTTAATAAAAGCGTACTTCTTGAATTACAAAACCTTTGCATTGTAGATATTTCTAGTGTTGTTCACGGAGTTTTGTAGTGGAATAACTTTTCAGCTTGTAGACCGTTGCTAAACGGTTCTATTGGGCTGCGCTAATTTCAAGTTTAGGAAAACACTGGCTGAGTTTTTTTCCTTTCCTTTCCTGAGTTTTTGATCATCTGCGCCTTCAGGTTATAAAGGAGACTTTCGCTTCGACAAATTATAGCACGTAACAAAACCACACTAACACCTAATATTTCCTAATTGTTTTGGGAAGATATAAATTTTTTTCCCGTTTGTTTGTCTGTTTGCCTGTTTTCTTCTACTTTGGACACATTTTGTATGTTAAATTAGGTGCTTGGAAGTCTCTTGGGTAATTTTAGTAATCTTAGTGTTTACAGCAAGCTAGAATTTTTGACATAGTGATAGAGTAATATTCATTCATTTAGACAAGTTTTTAATTCGCATTGCGCGGTACTCACAGTTGCTTGTTCAAGCACGGATGAGTGGAGTTGCTTTTCGTCGAAGAGTCAAGGACGGAGAAAATATCGTCCGCAAACAGTCTCAGGTGTTTGTTAATTTACCTGGTTTCTTTTACTTTAGGTAAATTATGAACCTTAATGAGCCGCTTTCAACTCAGTTGTATTTCGCATTAATAACCCTAAGTGCTGTTGTTTGTTCGAGCACGGGCCACGATATATTTTCCCGCTCAGGTCGCTTTTTGCCCAAGAGTCCAAAGATGGATAAAATCTATTTCGTAAACACACTCTAGGATGTTGGCTTATTTTCCTGTTCTCATTTACGTTTAGTACCTTTTGGACATTGAAGCAGCTGCTTTCAAATCATGGGATTATCGCCGTGAAGGCTGCGGTGGTGTTGTTTCGCGGCTACGACATTCGCGCTCGCATTGCTTTTTGTCGACGAGTGAAAAAAACTAAAAATGTGGTCCGTAAACACACTCAGTTCATTAAAGGATAGCTTCACGTTAAGCTTGTCATGTCAACACTTCTGCTGAATCACATTTATTTCAGAGCAAGCTCAGTAAGATGTAGTTCTTGAGTGCGAAGTTTTTTTTCGTAATGGCGGGCGGTCGTGTGAAATTCGGGTGTCGACAGAAGAATGGCATATACGATTAATAACTGTATTTGTTGTAAGATACGATTATTAATCGTAAAATCCAAGATTAATAATCATACAAATGTAGGAGACGCATGTTACGATTAATAATCGTAAAGTATGGCCTTTTACGATTAATAAGTCAAATGTGTGCATCTTATGATTAAGAAATGTAAAAAGTTCACTCCAGAAATAAAAAAACACTCCAGAAATAAATAAACAGCTGTTATATAAATTTATATTCGTTTGAATCGTCAATGAAATGACATTTTATAAAATCTCTGGTTACGAAGAACGGGCCGAACAAAAATCTCTTCACAAACCCTGACTTCGAAGGGATAACAATTTAGGGTTAATAGCAATCACACATCGGCAAAAGTACTATCTATTACTTACCAATCCAGCCATATCATGTTAAGATTTCAGCGAAATGGAAGAAAACCAGAATGTAATAATTACATTTTTTTTTTCACCTCGATCGCGTCATTGCTTGACTCAACGAAGTAGCCATGATCGCCCACAACAACGCAAGCCGACGTTTGGGTAAAAAAAAATCACAGAATTATTGCCTCAGAGCTAAACCTCGAGTGAGAACATTTATTCCAAGCTTTCCTTACTGTGATTTAGACGAAAAAATGACCTCGGCGGGGTAGAAAAGAAAACGAAAGAAAAAACAGAACAGACAGCATACAACGCGTGAATTATTCGGTGAACAGCACGGAAGCGAAAATAAGGCTTGCTTCTGGATAATTTCACCCTTAAAAGCTAGCAAATGGTCCCAAATTACTCTCTGTATCCTTACAATGTCCTGTCTTGCATCTCTGAAAGATTTTGCCTCAATTTTAAGCAAATAAACATTCCTCCGCGACCGACACGTTCTTCCTTCCTTGATCGAATATTTAATTAGTTAACTAGTGAGAATCGAAAGTAATGCCAATTTTCTGTCACGCTTTCAAAACAAGGCACGCATTACCATCTTCTCTATTGCCAACATCTAAACAAAAGCTCTTCAAGTGCATTCTGATTTCAGGCCTGCACTTTCTAACCTGTGGTTACTACTAGTTTAATTATAATGCTTCGAATTTCTGTTTTAGTGGTAATGGATGAGGATCAGGGGTTGGATGAGGGATTAAAACATACACAATCCAAAGAAAGTCCTCGTAGAGAAGAGACTAGGGATGGTAAGTATCACCCTTTACTACATGTACATGTATAAATTAAACAAAAACCAACAGCTACTCTGGTCCTGTTTTGCTCTTATCATGAGAAATCTGGACCAAAACATGGCAACAAAGTATCTCTCCACTCACAAAACAGCAGGAATATTTGAAAATCACCCTATAATGCATTGCTAGCTCAGTATTAAATAAATTTACAAGTAAATCATGCATGCCACTGGATTGTGCCTCTGTTAATACCTTGCTGATTTTGGCATCTACTAAAACCCAAAACAACAAAACGAAATGCCTAAAATGAAACGGCCAAAACAAAACAAGTGAAACGACCGAAACGAGCAAAATTGTAAGTAAATAAATGAGAAAATTAAAAAAAATACGACCTTGAGCTCTGTCACGTTATTATCGCAGCCTGATCTCACACCTACAATATGTGTGTGACATCGTGACATCACAAATTCTCGCCAGGCCTGCCGGTAAAGATGAATGAGCACAAGTATGATGAGCACGAAAACATCGAGAAAAAGGTGGATATTTTTCATATTTTGAATGGTATCCTAGCTATTAAAATCAAGAAATCTAATATTCTGGTCATATCGTGGATTCGTAGGTGGTGGCGAATGGTCTTTCCAATCCCAGAAAGACTGCAGCATTCCTCGTGCGAATCGAGACTTTCAGTTGATCTCTAGAGAAAAACGAGGGCGCCTTGGCATGCTTTTGTCACTCAGGCGTTCGTGACTTCTCCAGTTCCCAAAGTAATTTCATTGCAATTGTGTTTCCGTACATGTTGGGCTGGGCGTTATGGCTGGTGTAGAGTGTTTCGAGTGTTTGCTCGACACTATATCTGTTTGACTTCCTATGCATTGTGCATCGTCTGCATCAGACAGTTGTTGGTTTTCTTGAGAAAAGGGGCTATCCACACTAGCGGGTAAATTAAGAACTGACTGAAACAAAATCAAAAGTAAAATTTTGTACAGACATTTTTTTGAAATCTACTCGTGTCGCTGTACCTGCATTTAAACTACATTGTATTTATAGCTCTGTAAATCTGTCAAACATGTCAGCACGTTTCTCATTGAATTTCATCGTCATAGTGTGATGGAAAACTTCAAGTAGTGTAAACTTTTTGCATCTTCATTGCCATAAATCATGCTCATATTAGTACAGGAATTAATAAGTGTGGTGCATTTCAAAAAACTAAATTCTCCTAAATCAAGCTGTCTTGCTGGAGAGGCGTTTCGCGGCATCTGATTTATTGACAAGGAAACCAAATCGGGTTTTTTTCTTAGAAAATATGATTTCTTGTTTGAGCTAGATTACCATTCAAAGTGTGAAAAATATCCACCTTTTTCATGATGTTTTTGTGCTTGTCGTGCTTCTGCTCATTGTGCTCATTCGAGCTCGTTTCGGTCGTTTCGCTTGTTTCAGTCGTTTCATTTTGGTGGTTTTGTTTCGTTCGTTTCGGTGGTTTCGTTTCAGTCGCAAAATAGCTGCATGTACCCCGGTACTTTTGAAAACAAATATTTTTTTTTTGAATTGGAGTCTTAATGCTGCTGATGTTTTACAATTGAAATTTCATATAACTGTAGGTAAATGTTTCTAAATTCTCAGGCTTTTTGCCGATACTTTGAAAAACTTCACCTATTGTATTGAATGAATTTCTCTATTTTTTGAAAGGATATTATTTTGTGACTTAAAAGTTTTAATAATTATTCAAGTAACTAGCCAGCAGAAAAAAAACATCATGATTGTAGTATTATCTTTGCACACTAGAGTTTTGTTTTTTGAACAAGACGCATATCTGCGTGAACTTGGGCTTCTTTTCTGGCATTTCCAGTTGTGAACGTCAGAATTTTGACATGATGAAATCTCAGTTGTCTTTTTTTGACTGTTTTACAGCTAGCTGACGTTTTGGTCCAAAAATTCCAGAATTATTGCCTGAGAGCTAAACTTTGAATGGGAAGATCTTTTTCAAACTTTTCTCACAAGATTTAGACAAAAAAATTACCTTGGCAGGCTAGAAAAGAGAACCAAACAATAAACAGAACAGAAAGCATAACAAGCCGATAAATAATTATTCACCCCCATGTTGTTCGGCAAGAAAACTATTAAAAATGAACCTTGCTTCTGGATAATTACAGCCTTAGAAACCAGCAAATGTCCCAAATTACTCTCTGTATCCTTACAAATGTCCCAGTTGACTTCCATCTCTGAAAGATTTTGCCCCAATTTTGAGCGCCATTACAGTACTCTTGCTTGCATACTGATGAGCTAACTTGACAATCATTGGCATGCGCAGAGATAATAAGAAGGCATGCATGTGTTTAGGGCCCAGACGGCGATTTGTGACCGAAGGAAGAAAAAAATAACGAAAGGCATTTTTAACCTTGGGCTCTCCCTTGGAAAGCCCTTGGCTAGTAATTATCAAATGAACTGTTGTGACACTGTCCAATATACAAGAACATTGGTGGCCTGCCTAACCCCCCTTATTTTGGGTAAGAAAGCAAAGAAGCTGCCAATATAATGCGGTAATTTTGCCTCAAAATCATTTGTGGCTACCTGCCTCAAAGAAGCATATAGCCACTAACGTTATTGTCTGTCTTTTCAATTCCCATTTGTGTAGACCTAATCTTCTGATAGTTTTCGCAGCCAATCAGAGTATGTTGTGATAGTTTTCATAGCCAATCAGAGTGCGTTCGTACATGTAAGTGCCTTATTGTTGGATAATGTTCGTTGCCAATCAGAGCATCGATAGTCGGACAAGCCTCTTATTGATCCAAGCTTCTTTTCCATTTGCTTGTGCTTCAACACGGACTCCGAGACATCAAGATTTTATAGTATTCCCAAGCTCGAAAATTTCTTCAACCACAAGGCAAAACTTATAATTTGAAATCGCTTGACATTTCTGTAGAACTTTAAAGATCTACGGTTTTTGGAAGGGCTGAAGGATGGAGTTTTTCCGTGGAAATTCTAGAATAATTTCAGACTGCCAGGCATGTAGTATTTTAAGAACACTTTCTGGCTGTCTCTATGCTAGAAATTGTTTGGAGTTTGTTTACTGACCAGTCATGGTGATCCAAGTGAATTGTGCAGCCATATCTGCCATGTTGCGATCTTCAACTCTTGTCAAGAGTTATATAAACTTCTCTGAAGAGCGAATAATCTCTTTCGAGAAAAACAAAACAAATCATGATACATGTAAACTCCCTCACGAAAACAACAGTCTAATAACAAGGCATCAAATCACATTACACATAATTTGCATAAACTTTCAAGTTACTCAAATTAAAATTCAAACTACAAAACTATTGATCCTCTTAAAATTTTACTATTGTGATGTACATAAGAGCAGCTGAAAACTAATGTCATACAAATTTTTGCTCGGAATGGGTTCTTGGTTTTGAATTTCCAAGCTTTTGCATGATGTGGCATCTACATGATGACCGAAAGAGCTTAAAAAAGTGACTTATTACAGGGAATTTGTATTTAAAAAAGTGCTGGTTTAATGTTTTTGAGTTCCTCAAGCATTACATTTAAGCTTTTGTAGCAAAACTCAGTGACAGATGTTGGTTTCTGGCCGCCAAGCAGGCGCGGATTCAGGGGAGGTGAAATGGGTAAATTTTCACCCCCCTTTTTCTGAGCCCCCTTCTTTCTTTTTTTTTTCTTATCCCTCAAATATTGAAATAATATTTTGATTTCTCCGACATTATTACAAAAAGTCACCCCCCCACCCCCCCATTTCAAAAACCTGGATCTGCCCTTGCCATGTTGATGCTTATCTGGATAGGCACTAACATGGCATCTCCATACAAATCTCTTTAAATTTGGTTAAAACATTAAGATTTCTTTGCATATTTTGCTTAAGAAAAATTGCTGTGACCTGAATCTTGAAGAGAGTCTTTGCATATTTACATGTACCTTTTTTTTCTCAAATTCTGTACTTTATATTATTGAACTATTGAATGATTTTGATTTTTATTTTGATATGACATGCATTTACAGTGTAATACTGCAGCAAAAAGATAAGAAAAGGAAAAAAATAGGCAAAAAAAATGAAAAGCCTAAGCACATAGTTTACATGTAAGTCACTTATAAATTCCATCTAGGGCCATGCACATCACAGTTTTCATGCAACGTACGTTTAATTAGGAAAGAACTGTTGGCCAAATTAACTTAACTTAGCTATAAACAGTTAAAAAGGGTTTGTCAAACACAACTCTATACACCACCACCCACCCACATAAGGAACTCTTTTGTGTAGATGTCAAGGGAAAACAACTTGTTTTCACTCTAAGAAGAATTGGTTATTACTCTAACGTGTGGATGCAAGAGGAAAAAAGCTCAGTTGTACTATGAGTTTCATTTCCTTGGGTTCTTCACTAGAACATTGTTTTCTTTTATTATGACAGAACTCAAAAATGATATTGTGTGTAAAATGCTTTACAGTGACCTTGTAACTGAGTAGTTTTATGGATGATATTTTAACAAAATACCTAATAAATCCCGCATGTTTTACAGTCAACAAATTTGAACATGGCATGGTCATTTTTTCCTGGACATTTCTCTAAAAATAACAACCAGTTTTACTTCTTGATTATGATAATTTATTCCGAAGCCCTGTAAAAATCTTTCAGTTTCATTTGGAGTTTTGGTGCTTTCAGCCTAGAGCAGCAGCCTGAAAACAGTTCCTGTAAGTTGACAAGGAACAGGACCTTTCATAGAAAGTGTCAGTTTCCCACAATATTGTGATGTCTATTAATGAAGTTCCATATTTTTAATAGCCTGGCCAAACCACACCTGGAGGCATTAGATGATATTATTGATGAGGAGGGAGGGTAGTTAGAGGAAGATGATGATGATGATGATGAAGAAGAAGGACAAAAGAATCAAGAAGAACAAGACAATTATGACCTCTACAGAAAGTTAATAGAGGATGAGCTTAGTGACAGTGATGCAGAATAATAAGTGATTTATTTTGAAGATTTTTAAAGTGCTGCTATAGTGAAAAAATCACTTCTCTTTTTCTTTTAGATTAGAATTTTTATCCAAAGGCTGTGTTCTTTGAATGCAAGTATAAGGATTTCACAGTCCGCCATTATATTGTTCACGTCCAGAATTAACCATTGGACTTCAGAGGGTTGGACCAGGGATTAGATGACGTCAAAGACTCGCTAGCTTAAAATTGCAGTGTGTAAATACAGCTTATTGTACATGCAAAGCACAAGTTTGCAAGTCTGAATGTTCGAGACTCCCATGCTGCATATTAATATCGAGGCGTGGACACACATTGCATTTTGAAACTAGCGAGTCTTTGACAACATCTTATCCTCAATCCAGATCAAGATTTTAAAATTAGTAATGGTGGACCATTAATTAGGAAAATTTCAGTTAAAATAAACAAGTGTCTTTTTGAAATGAAGGCTTCAAACTTCAGAAAAAGTGGCAATGATTTTTGGTCGCAGTAGCATTTTTTAATTAAGTAGTTAGAAGACGAGTCTAATATTTTCTGATTGTTCTAAATTTTCAACAGCTTATTCAAATTAGCCCAAGCTCAAAGGCTGAACAAATCACTGTGTTGTCTGTAAATAGTTTTGGTGGATCTAGATTTGAGGGACAAGAGTGTGAGTACATTTCATCTTTGTTATGAGAACCCAGTCACAGTCCTGTACCTGTGGCCACCTTCCTTAGTTTTGAGAAAGCCTGTACACTGCAGCTTTCCAAACAGAGTTTGCTATTGACTCAGTAAACAAAAGATAAATCAATTAAACAATGCCCCCAGTGCGTGAAACAATAGGAGCTATAGGATACGAGAACATATCAAAATACAGGTCTGGAAGAGGTACAGGACTACTTCTAGTTTTCTGGTTAAATAAGCTAATGAAAATGCATGAACTAGGTACAGTGAAAATATTAAGCACCATCTAACCTGTCAGTCAATCAAGAGCTCTGCCTCTAACCTTTCTTGACATTGTGATATGGTACGAGATAACTTATTTAAAGGTCTGGCAACCAGATTACAAAAATTGCTGGTAGGGTTGTTTAAGGGCTGCCTTTGATGTATAGCTCAAATGACGTCTTGGAGGAACTCGGATGGTCTGACTTGAGAACCCGAAGAGCAAAGCGTGAAGCTTCCCAAATGCTTAAAATGTCTACTGGTGAAGCCCCATTCTAGTTAACAGATAAATTTTCCAAAGTCGAGGCAAGAAATCCATACAATGTTAGGAACAGTGGATTAATAGTCTACTGTTACCGAACACTGACTGCATGAAAAGGAGTTTTGCTTACGCTGGTCCTAAATTATGGAATTTTCCTTGCCTACAGGTGTACATGTAACTCTACAAAGTCAGCTAACTCTCTTTAAAAAAGGACTGGAAGATCGTGACTTTGATGTTTTACTATCTTATTAATAGCTTTGTCCCACTTGAAATAGTGGTATTGGTAATTAACTTGTGCATAAAATAGTGTATAAATTCCAGTTTAGCCATACATTGCTGTGAATAAAAGAAAGATTTGTTATCTTTTTTGTCATAACTGAATTATGTTATTGAACTGGTATGAAGTCCGTGTTCGTTAAACATTGGACGAGTTCTTCACTTTGCAGTATTATGGCGAGTTAAAAGGGCCAAAAAGTTTGTTTAAATTTGGTGAAATAAGATGAAATGTGTGCCACTGCACTCATGAAGAGAAATTAAATTTACAAGGTGTTACTAAAAGTGGTTGCTATGGCAACCAGCCACATCCTTTTGAGGCGGTGTCATAGTGTTGACTCCAACACGTCCTGCTCTTTTACAAAACAAGATTTGACTGTCAACTAAGCATAGGATACAAGTTTCTGTTTTGTTCTGTGCAGTAAACCTAAACCTGGCAATCAACTCTTGTCTTCAGTGCTTTTTACAGGCTGTTTTAGAAAACAACCTCATTTTCTACTACACCCATTGGACAAATCATCCCCTGTCACGTGACAGAAGTTAAAATGTTACTATTTTTGGTTTATTGCATCACGACCTTATTGGTCTTTGTGAAGTATATATGAAATAATTCATATTTATACGGCGGTTGTAGATGAAAGTGAAGAATGATCATAGCAGTAAATATTCCAATTTAACCAATTGGAAAGAAGGCGCCTGAAAAAATCAGGGCTTCCCTGATTTTTTCAGGCTCCTTCTTTCCAACTGCTTAAATTGGAAAATTTACTGCTATGATCATTCCTCACTTTCACGTATTGGTCTTTGGTTAGCCCAAGTTTCAGGAATTCTATTAAATATCTTGTAAAGTAGAAATGTTGGCGTGAAGTCAGTTGGTACAAAAATAGAAATTCTTACAAGAAGATTTAAGCATTTAACAAGTCAAAAATAGCGGAGGGGATTCAGATTGAATTTCGGGGGACGCGGTGCGATGGTTGTTCTATTTTGTAAAAAGTTACCGCAATTTTAGCGAATATTCCTTTTCATAAGGGAAATGAATGAGCCTGTGATGGCAATTCTGAAGCAAAACCTTTCACAACTAATTATACCATTCGAGTTGTGCATGTCATCAAAGCTCTTCTTCAAAGTTTCGTTGATATATATTAAAACTAATCGATATTTTTGGTCACGTTCTTATGGTAAATAGCTGTTGCTACGTAAAAAAATTTATACCACTGTGTACCTTCCTTAAATTTCACACTCGTGTGGAGGAAATTAGCAAGATCATTTTTAAAATGTTTTTGACAAGTGTTCAAGGGTCTTAAACCCCTAGTAAAAGAAGCCATAGATTTCCGATGAAACTTGGTATGCTGTCGTTACAGGACAAGGAGATGTTAAAAAACGTAATAAAAGGAGGTGGTCACAGTGCTTGTTTTCATGCCACAATATTGACAAATATGGTTATTTTCGTGACTTTTGGTTATCTCAGTGCGCAACAAATAAGCTCGACTTTTTTTTCAATGCAGCGCTTTATATCACACAGTCTGACTTTCTTTGACTGTTTATTCGTCTACGTCCCGGAAAATACCCTGCATTTTTTGGACATGCGCTTTTCAGCCCTTTATGTCTCCCCCTGTAGAGTTTATTTCATTTGCCAAAAAGGTAGCCATAGATTTCTGCTAAGCAATTGGTATGTTGCTGAGAAATCACTGAACTCCATATTTTCAACCTGCACTTCTGCTTTTATTTCATCGTTTTTTCCGACAAAAAAAGGGGCTCCCATGTTTCTTGTACGAACTGATCCTGGGAATGCAAATCGCATTAGTCTATCAGTCAGTGCTCTATCTGATAACCATAACGAGTGCTTTTAAGGGTATCAGGTCTTACATTAAAGATTCAGCGAGATTTTTTTCTAAAAAAGAATTTAAATGGTGGTTAACAAAACCTGCCTCCGCAAGTTTGCAAAAATTGGTTCCTTTTAGAGGTATCTTTAAAAATACTAGGGTAACCTCCCGTTACGATTTCCACACAGCCTCGTACATTAACTATGTATGCAACTATCACACTATTCTCAAACAGCAATAGTGAAAAAAAACGAATCAGTCAAAAAAAATGCAGGCATAATTAACCGATTAATGTTTTGCGAAAATCTAAGAGAGTCCCTGTGCCAGTTTCAAGTTGTAATCGCTATGATAATGACGACGACCACATTGCTCTTTGGGGTGTTTAAAAAAAGGCCACAAAGCGCTTTATGGTGTTTTAAATAAGCCACAACGCGCTTTGTAGCTCTTTGTGGTGTTTTAAATGGGAGAAACCAAGTTATTTCAGAAAACAGCTGTGAGATATGTGCGAATAAACGGGCCATCCCGTTTTCAATACTAAATGCCGAAATAAAACACCACAAAGCGCTTTCTAGTGTTTTGAATAGGCCACAAAGCGCTTTGTGGTGTTTTGTTTATGTGTGTATGTGTATGTGTAATGTCGCGAGTGAGAGGACAAACATACATGTCCCCTTTACATTGCTTTATTGCAGTGGGCCCGGACGTCAGCATACAAAGGCGCCGCTGGCAGCCGCTATCAGTCCATTTATGAGCCCACTGAACCCTTCTCAACCCATGATGAGTGAAGATGTAAATGACGAAGATAGACCACAACACCGGGAACTACGTCCCCTACACTTATCGAATAGTAGGCCACAAAGCACTCTGTGGTGTTTATAAAACAAAGCCAACTAGTAACTGTTATAAAGCACTCCGGTCAAAATCTACTCGGCAAAAAACTTTCTGTAATAAATGTCCGATGCCAAAAAAAAAAACCAGGAGACATGGCTTATCCAAAAAGGTTCAGGAGCTTCAACAATGATATACTGAGAAGAGGGCTTCCGCGAACCGGCTTTCGTGCGAGTGACAAGATTAGCAGGATTAGGAATAATTAGGAATATTGAGGCAGATTGAGAGGCAATTTTACAGCACCGAAATTAAAATCAGTTACAATGCTCCTCAGAGATTCGGGGAACTTTGTTTTGCCTCTGTATTAACACTGAATGATCTGAACGATTTGAGGGTAATCGAAGCGCTGAGTTTAAAATGCCGAATATTGCCCGCTGGCCGGGAACACGCAATTCGTACATCTGAGAGCAACCACTGTTTATGAATCTTCGATCGAACTGAAAAGACACTCAGCAGTCAATTTGCGAAAGAAATCCTGTAAGGTAAATGCAATTTTTGTACATAGCGGTTGCATATCTCCGTTCAGAGTCAAGACATAATTACAAGGTCAATATTGCTTCGTGTCCTACCCCTCAAAAAATCAGTTTTGCTCGAAGACCGAACTGCAACGGAGTTTAGTTACCAGTCTCAAGCTGCGTGTTTTTAGATAGAATGCATAATATGATTGGCTCAGTATTTCACATTACGTCAGATGACATGTCTGCCACAGAGGACATAACTGCAATGGTACAAATAATTGCTCCAGGGCCCAGATCTTTCGCCGCCGCACCGCCACGAAAGAGAGGCGGGAAAGAGAATCCTGGACACTAGTTTGTTCAAGCGATGTCCATGCTTGCTATCAGGAGCAAAAGCATTCAATTTTTATCTTTGTGTGTTCAGTGGTCGTTATTTTTTATTTTATGTAGCCATCGCTAGAAATCGAAAACATAAGAGCCGGCTAATATTGGTTGAGGTTTTCGCTTAGCGTTGACAAGGAACTATGAATTTCCGTTTTTATCATGATCAGTTATCACTTCCGCGCTTCATAATTTTAGAAACAATATTGTTCATAGCAACAGATCATATTCAAGGTGTGCACTCAAACTTTCGCACAATATGCATGACGTCAATATACTATCGTGCTTCACTTGCACAATTTTGCATTTGCTAACTTGTCTAGAAATATACATCTTGTAAGCTTTGCGTTCGCATTCATAGGTCAACATTACTTACTGGACAGAAGTCAGTAATTAGGTATACAGCGTAGACCAATAAATGTCCAAATTTCTGAAGCAAAGCAAGCACATTCGAGATGAATGTTTGGATCTATTGGAAACGTTGCAAGAACTTCGCGTACAGTTGCTGCATGTTCTTTTACCACGGGGATACGCGAGGAAGATTTTCAGACAATTTTAATGCAATACATCGTCCTTAAAGATACCATTATTTCTATGGTAGAGAACTTGGATGCCGTTCGGGGATACATCATTTGTCAAGATGATAACTAGGATGAAGCTGTTGAGAACTAACGAGAACTAATTTCCACAACAACAAACGGCTCTTTTAGGAGCCACAACGTACAAGAAAGTCTTGATCAATGACTATGCTAGTTTAAATTTTCTTAAAAGCCTTATTTGAAATGAATTATTTCATAGTTCGCGACCAATGCGAATTTTTTTCCTTAGAAGGGGGGGCTGGGAATTCGAGGTTGTGCAAAAGTTTTGGTCACTGGTTTATGGTGGCCTATGCGTGCCATAGGAAAAAGCCGTCGAATGACCATACATTTGTGGATCTTTTTATTTTATTTCTGATTTTTTTTCATTTTTTTTTTATTTCAATGACTAATTATTTTCATCTTTGTTTTTTTTAAATTTTTTTTGATTTTTTCTTTTTCTTTTTTTTCTTTTTACATTTTTTTATTTGTATTTTTTATTTATTTATTTATTTTTTATTTTTTTTTATATATTTCAATTTCGTTTTAATAATTTTACTTTTTTTATATTTCCCAGTTCTAATGTATACTTAAAAAAATTATGAGTGTGGCCTATGAGTGCAGTAGCCGAAAAAAAAAAAAATAAAAAAAAAAAAAAATGTGAGTGTGGCCTATGAGTGCCATAGCCGGAAAAAAAAAAAAAAAGTCGGCGGCCTATGTGTGCCATAGACCAGGGTGCATTGCGATGCCCATGCAGATGTGAGATCCAATATGGCGGAGGCACGGATAACATTGATTGAAAAGATGACATAGATTTAAGGAACGACCTAGTTTGTCAGAGTGAATTTAAGGACATTAGAAATATTAGACTTCATGAGAAAGGATTATCCCATGAACGCATGGAGCGTTAGAAGTCTGGCACGCCGAATGCTGTATTCTCGAATTCAATTTACTGACCACGATGTCGAGGTAAGCTTAAATGAAGTGGAAGATGCAGTAAAGAAAGAGATTTCCGGCCCAGGAAAGCTTCTTGGCTACAGAGCCATGCATAAGAAGATACTGGAGATACAAGGTTTACAGGTGCCTAGGGATTTGGTTTACACAGTAATGACCAAAGTGGATCCCGATGGTCTGGAGGAAAGAGGAGGAGTTGGGGAAATGAAGCGACCCTGCAGAGATAAAGCGTTTGTGAGTGGGGTGAGTACCAGTGCTAACGAGCAACGGACACGACAAAACACTATATTTTAGCTTGTTCTAAGCGAGTAAAATTGTTTTAGTATCTATATATTACATGTACAATTAGATTTCTATCACGAATACAAATCAACAGCGAATGATCTACTTGTTGTAGTGTAACTTCCCATCTCACTGTATCGTGATTTTGACTTTATCCCCTTG